>JANIIA010467080.1:0-18287 GCA_027478495.1 Erythroxylum alaternifolium | reverse complement strand
TCTCACATTGTAATAAATAATTAATCTCCAAAAATGATTCTATCATGATCCCAAAAATTATTCTAAGGCAATAAATTCAAATCTCATGCTTATTCTATAAACTATTATGCTTAATTTAACGAAAATTTCGGGGGCTAACAATAAAAGGGCTCATTAGCCCAAATGAGCAAAACCATTTTTATAACTTTTTATAGGAAGCAAATCCAATTTTGATGAGAATCTTGGAAACAAAGTTAAACCGAAACAATATGCAAATTTTAGATTTTTTTTCAAAAAACAATAGAGAACCTTATCAAACCACATTCATTATTGTGGCTATTGACCTAGTTAAGGTGAAGGCAACTATCTCAATTCTATATGAGTAACTTATACATTAAGTAGGAAGAAAATAAATCTAGATAACTTTTGTATATGTTATGAACTATTTCTTACAAAGGATTATGGTTTAAGCTAAAGAATTTAGGAAGTGGTGTGGTGTATCCATAGTTAATTATTAGATATTTTAATAGCATGCTTTACCATGTAGAGGCTAAAGGGAATGCAAGCTTAAGGAGTTAGTCAGATGATTTTAGTAAGTGTGTAAGTGAGATACAGGTGATTAATTTAAAGATTGAAGGAGTTGTGATCAAAGGAATGTCTAAAATGATTCAAGGATATAAGATGTATATCTATATAATGATACTGTAATAGGTTAAGGAAAAAATGAAGGATTTTAATAAGAGGTAGGAGCTAACATCGTAAGTGAGGTATTTAAAGCTAGGAAGAAGCTTGATAACAATCAAAGATCCATAATCCCTATAATGAATCATTAGAAAAAGAGGAGAAAGAGGCTTTGCTCAAGCTATCACTAATAATTCTTATCATTATAAACTAGTGTTGGCTAGGAAGAATATAAATCATATTACCTCTATTATAAATGAGGCAAGAATTGTTCAAGGAACAAAAGAGGGAATTTATAAAGTAGTAATATCATTCTTCTCTAAAACAATTGGTCCCCCAATAGAAGCCTCTTCAAAAGTTTCTAGTTTGAAATTCTTCATCACTAATTAAGTTCCAATAAGGGATTTAAAGAACCATATCAAGCCTTTTTTACCTAGAGATGTAGGATCAACACTATTCTCTCTCAAGCATGATAAATCTCTTAGTTCTTATGGTTTAAACACTTTATTCTTTCAAAAAGCATGGACCTTTGTTAAGGATAATGTTATCTAAGCTATCCTATAATTTTTCAATAAAAGGAGGATGCCAATGAGATTAATAAAGCCTTTTATATATCTTATATCCAAGATATGAGCTTCTATCTAAATGAATGATTTTATACCTGTTTGCATTACCTTTTATAAGGTAATCGTAAAATTAATAGTTAAAGATTAAAGCCAACACTAATTAAATTCTTTGATGAATTATAATGCGTATTTATGAGAGGCCTTTGATTCCTTGGATTATAGATTCATCACTAACACCTTATATGCCTTCAGATATCTTGATAAACTCATTCAGTGGATTGAATTATAGATAACTTCTTATGCAATGTTTATTAATAGAGAGACATCTAGAATCATTTAGGAAGCAAGAGGAATTGCATAAGGGGACCTCAAATGTCCCTACTTATTCACATTGGTAGTGGAGATATTAACTTGATTGATCATGAAAGTGATAAGCCTAGATAATAGTTCAAATACCACTTAAGATGTAAGAAGAAGAAGTTAACTAATTTGACATTTGTAGATGATATCCTCTTTCTTTCAAAAGCAGACCGTCACTTAGTAAGCTCCCTCATGATAGCCCCTAGTTTATTTAGCAAAATGTCAAGTATAGTTATAAATAAGTAAAAGTCATAGTTATTTATCTTAATAGTTGCGTAAGGATTATTAGATTATATAAGCTTTATAGCTAGTCTAAAGACATCTCAACTTCCTTTAAGAAACCTAGGGGTACCTATTTCATTAAATATGAATTCTTCTCAGAAATTCCAAACATTTATAAAGATATAAGATGGATTTTGAGTTAGTGTAATAAAAGTTTAATAACAGTAGGTAGAATCTAGTTATCCAATTCTATACTGAATAATTTACACACTAATTGGACCTCTCACATATTTTTCCCTTCAAGAGTAATTAAGACCATTGAGCAGTTAATAAGAAGATTCATCTGATCTGGGGATGTAAGGGCAAATGCGGAAGCCAAGATTAAATAGATCGACATATGTCTACCTAAGGATAAAGGAAGGCTAGGTATTTTATATATTAAAACTTGCTACAAAATGAAAATCATAAAGAGAATTTGGAGCTTAATAACTAATGGAAGGCTTGTAAGTGAGATGGATCACTGAATAATAAGAGAAAACTTTTGGTATATCAAACAAAAAACTAGCTCTTTTTGGATGATAATCAGTATGTTAAAACAAAAAGACAAGAGTATACAACATATTCAATATGTACTAAGAGATGGAGAATTAATTTCCTTTTGGAATTATAATTAGATAAACTTGGGTCTACTAAGCATACATAATGAGTTCACTAGCTTAAGGGGTTTTATATGATCAAATATTAATTAAAAAAGTGCTAGGATCTAGCTCACTAGTATAATTATGAATAATGCTACCTTATTATCTACATAACTAAGCCAACTTCAACTATATGTGAAAGATACTTTTAGACAGATTAGACACTCATTTAGGTAGTAAACAAATGCCTCATATAGATAATGGCTAAGACCTAAAGTCCCTAAGATAGTATGGTTTAAGTTGGTATTATGGCTTGCTCAAAATTCACTTAGAGCTTTAATTACATTATGGTTAGTTATTAGGGGAAGACTAGACACTATAAATCATATAAGCAAATATATTAGTACACCAACTATATGTAAACTATGTGAGGTAAAGAATGAATCATTGAACCACTTATAGTTTAAATGAAAATATTCCTCATTCATTTGGAAAAACATCAAGGAAGTTTGCAACCTAGTGAATTTTGACATAACTTGGCAGAATTTAGTAAAGTGGTTAATAAAAAATATCAAAGACCAAAATGTAACCCTATACATTAAAATTACTTTGTGTAACACTATACATTAGATATGGTAGGCAAGTAATTAGAAAATGTTATGGGAAGGAGGTTAAAAAGGAGGAGAGTGCTAACTTTTCCTCTCTTAAATAACAAAACAATCATCTACTAATAAATATAAAATCTACAATCATAATAATTTTAAGATGGATTCTATAATCTTTACTATATAGATTTAAAAGCAATTCTCAAGGATAAGGAGATAAACCAATTCCAATATCTTGAAGCATGCATGTATATTTGACAGAAAGGAACATAAAGTGTTTTACAAAAGAGGCAAAATAAATGTTACCTGCAATAACCACTATCTAGATCAGAGAGTTGAGCCAATGTAATGGAGAAACTTGTGAAGTATACTTCACTATGAAGACATATAACTTCTCCTACTTGTAGTTATTGCATATTTGGAATTCCATACTCAGTATACTTCATTATGAAGACATATAGCTTCTTCTACTTGTAGTTATTGCATGTTTGGAATTCCACACTCAATAACTTAGTGCAACAAAAAGGAAAAGCAACAAAGCATCAATGGAAATTTGAATTATGTGAAAGAGAGCAATCAGTAATCCCCTTATAGCACTACACTTGTAATCATGCAATATAGGTAAAGGAAACTTGTCCTTAATTAGTGATAAGTAGTGTTTTATTCATATTTTAAGTCTCATATTTAATACATTTTACATGATTATTTCCTTAGTTTTATTAATTTTGGTACTTAAGTTGTTCGTATTTTTTTAGGTCCATTTCACTTACTAAGAGTAATAAGAAATGGGTTTGAATAAGTTTTGGTACAATTTGGAGCCATTTTGTTTGAGTTATGTAGTGATGACAATGTATAGGGCCATGTTAGAGAGTTAGGAGGTGTGTCAGGTGTTTCTTGTAGAACATGTCCATATTGATCAGCAACATGCCCATGTTGAATAATGAGAAGGCCATGTTAATGGTACGCATTATAACTCTGGATAGTGTTATGCATTAATTTGGAGAACATATTCATCAAGACACCCATGTAATGTTGAAATGGAAGGCTCTAATTGATTTTTTATGATAAAAATATAGTTACTACTAATGTGCTTGTTATTTTGATGAAATAAATATTAGAACAAAATGAGGCCATAAGCTCAAGAGTGTGTAAAAATTTGAACATGAAAAGTTAAAGTTTACAATGAAAGAAATCATGATCAAATCAAGAATCAAAGAAGATCAAGGCTAATTAAGGTTATCTTATAGTTAATATTATTATTTGTAAACTTACTTTGATAATTTGATGATCTAAAAGAATCTCCACACATAATCATTTCATTTTAATTCATTGCATGTATTGGTTGACTAATGTACCATATTGGTCGACTAACATGTGTACTAGTCAATCAATGTCTAATGGCTTGTGAATCTGGTGCTGTAAATGCATAATGGTAAACCAATATGCTATATTGGTTAACTAGTATGCTATATATAGTCATTGTAATGGCTAGTTATTAGATCCAACGACTATTTTAGATCTTAAAATACTATAAATAGGTATTTTCTCGTTATTTTTGGCAACAATGAGGCTTTAGATATTTTATACACATATTTACAAGAGTTTTTAAATCATTTGAGCGCATGAATGAGCCATTTTGAGTTATCAAGGGAATAAGTGAGATCTTTTGAGTTGTAATACTTTCTTGGGGTGTTGTACTTAGAAAATTTTTAAGTGGGTATAAGGTTTCTCTTCATGTTGGAAGAAGATTGTAAGAAGGGTTCCTCTTATACAAAGGTAATTCTTTGCCTTGAAAGAAGAATTGTAGTTAAATTCTAAGAAAAGTCTTAAGAGTGGACATAGGCAAGGGTTATTTGCCAAACCACTATAAATCAATTTACATTATCTTCTTCCTATCTTCTTTAAATTATTTTTCAATTTTTTGATTAATTTACATCAAGAAATTTCTTCTTACTTATTTATATTGGATGCTATTAATTGGGTATATTAGAAAAAATTTTAAATTTTGAAAGCACTCAATTCACCCCCTCTTTGGGTGCCATTATGGACTTAGAATGTATCAAAATAGGTCTATCGGGCTAGTTTTTCTAATGAAATACTAAGCAAATATCATAATGGCATATTTAGGAGCATCATCATCATCATCATTCAAATAAGAGGGATTAAGCATTAGTAGACCACGTTTCTTTAATGGTAATGATTATCTTTATTTGAAAACTAAGATGAGATTCTTCCTAATAACCAATATTTTAGACCTTTAGGAAATAGTGCTAAATGGTCCCTTTATCCCTATTAAAATTGTGGATAACTAACGATACCAAAATTACAAGAATAATGAGAACCTAAAAATAAGAGATTAGTTTCCTTAACTAGTAGGGCCATACAAATCCTATTTTGTGAATTAAGAAGAAATTAATTCAATAAGGTTTCTATGTGTGAAATGCAAAATGCCTCACAAAATTTGAAATAAGTTAAAATTTACACATGCGGGAACTATTTAAGTGAAAGAAAGAAAAGTAAGTATGCTAATGCATCATTATAAATTGTTTCAAATGAAGTAAGATGAAAACATATCTAGAATGTATATTAGACTTGTTGATATTATTAATGTTCTCAAAGGTCTTGAAAAGACCTATAATAATGTTGAAATGGTAAGAAAGTTTCTTAGGTCACTTCCAAATATGTGGGAAGCTGATCGAGGTAAGTTTTAATCTTATAAAACCTCAATATTCTGTAAGTGCACAGTTCGTAGCATAGTATTAAAGGTGTCCATCCCATGAGGAAGGAGAGTAATCTAATCCTAAAATCTAAGGCCAGAAAAACTATAAAACTGAAAATAAAAGATGCAACAGAAAATAATTATGAGAATTGAGTTCAACCAATCAAATCAGAAATTAAACACAAAAGTATTAATAAGTGAGCAATATGCAATCACAGTAGAAATCAAACTAAGGAGTTTACCAATTTATGAGAAAGGGGATTTTAAATTTCTTTAATACTAACCTAGTTGATTATGTGTCAACAGAGTTTCGAATCTAGACTATCTTAGGGCTGATTACTCTCTCTTGAGTTATAACCATTAAATCCTAAATTATAAACCCTAATCAGATTACGGAATTTGCAATCTCTCAATTAAGAAATTATCCAAAACCCTTATTAGGTTTGAAGCACTCTAATAAACTATCGCAACATCACACAGGATCTCTCTCTGCACAATTATTAATATGATTTGACATAGTTTCTATTAGATTATCTAATTATCATTAATCCGATTTAATCATTTTTCATTCAGTTCACCTTGTCAGCTTATTACTGAATTATGCAAGAATGCAATTAAATCACCACATTCATCTAATAAACACAATCAACTAAATTATCATTAAATCAAAATAAAATCTTGAAGAAGAGTTTAGAAAATCATCAATATTCTAAAACCTATCATCATACTATCCATCTCAATTCTATACATAAATAAAATCAAAATGAAATGGAAATAATGACTTAGAATAGATGACAGAAGGCAGCGATGTCAGGAAACTTCCTAATTCGGGAAGCATTTTAAGTCAGCTTCGTCTTCCTCTTCTTCCTCTTCCTTCTTCTTTCTTCTCTCTCTCTTGGTATTCTCTCTTTAAGGTTTCAATTGTGGTTGATGCAAACGCTCCTTTGTGCTCCTCTTAATGTTCTTTAAATAGTATTTTATGTTTTGGGTGTTACCCTAAGGTCTTTTTAAGGTCCAAACGATCTAAACACTCCCTCAAAATATGAATTTTGCAAGCGACTGTGCGTTTGCTTGACACAAGCCATGGTCATGGCCTCCTTTTATCACGATCATGGGCCTTTATTTCAACCCGAATGTCTTCTGAAACTCCTTCATTCTTCAATATTGACCCCTAAAACACTAGCAAACACATCAAGGTACCTCAAAAATATAATATTTAAGCTCAAAAGCTTGTACTAACCCATAAAACACTTAAAACACAAATAACTAACAAACTAACATAATTCGAACCTAAACACATACTAAATGTTCGAATTAATGACTAAACACCCCTAAAACATTATGCAATTTATGCTTATCAACATCTTCACACTTAAACATTTTCTTGTCCTTAAGCAAACAAAATAACAAACAACATAAAAACATAAAGCATACAATGCAATAATGAGGCAACAGCTTCAACTTCATTTATCTTTAAACATAATCATTCAAATTATTCCAAATTATTAACATGAAAAATCCACGTTTAGGAATTCGGGACTAAATATACATATTAATTAAAAATTATATGCAAGTTTATTGACCCCTTTCAATTGTACGTACACATTAAGAAATATTTGGTCAATCAAACTTTGTAACTAAACCTAAGAACATTTTCATGAAAAGTTAAGCTATTTACAAGTTTACCAGGTTTTTATTAGAAAACATTCTTTTTTTATTACTTTTTATGGACATGGATGTAGTCTTTTTACATGGAGACAAACATTGGTGATGAATGTCTATTTAGTTACTCAAATAATTCATGTTTTTAGTAAATTGCTTAGTTGGAACATCATTATAGCCTTTTGACGCAAAGACAAACATTTGAAAATGAATTTGGTATATGTTATTGATGAATTAGAATTTTTGGTGAAATCTAG
This sequence comes from Erythroxylum alaternifolium, assembly GCA_027478495.1. Lineage (NCBI taxonomy): Eukaryota > Viridiplantae > Streptophyta > Magnoliopsida > Malpighiales > Erythroxylaceae > Erythroxylum > Erythroxylum alaternifolium. Next base: position 10,598 of record JANIIA010467080.1, on the reverse strand, counting down.
GAAAATTTTGAAATTTTGAGTAATTTTTAGACTAGAAAAAAATTGCCAAGTGGCAAGACAATTGACAACAGTAGTAGAATTAATTGTTAAATGATAGTAGAAATTATTGATAAGTGACATTAGGATTTAATGACAAATTTCATAGAAAATCAGGAGACAATTAGATTAGAAATGGGGAAACAAATGGACTAGTAGTTAATTGCCTTGCCACTTACTTTAACTCACGATGGTTAGGGTGAAAAACCATCTTTTACTTGTCTTTCACTTTAATTCATGTTCTCCTCTTCTTTGTTGCATTCTTCATTTTCTTCTCCATCTACGACACTCTCTACTCACCACTAAACATTAATCTTTGCTAGCATCTTCCATCACTACCTACTTCAAAGTCCTTGCTACCTCTTTTTCTTGATGAAACCTAACTCTATGATAATGATCATGTATCATAAGGAGTTAGGGTTTCTTGAACACTCTTGAAGAAGCCTTGGGTAAATCAAGTAAGTAACATATTCATCTTCATGGGTTTGTTAAATGAAACATATTTGATGATAGTTTAAGAGAAGGGATGATAATGAAAAAGATGTTGAAAATATATATGTAACGTGGATGAATAATGGACATATCCATGTCTTGCTTTTGTATTTATGATGAGTATTAGATTATGGAATGTTATAACATTAGATTGATAGAATAAATGGTATATGAGAGTGTGCATAAATGTTAATGATTGAGTGATGAGCATTGAAGAATATATATATGTGTGTGTGTGTGTTATGTTTCCATATAAATGATCAATAATAGATTATGTATTGTTTTACAGATGATTAATAGTGAAATTTGTGTTTAGATAAGAAGTTGATAGTTCATAAAAGGAAAAAAAGATGTGTATATGACCTAAATTATGTACAAGATGAGTGCAGTAAAATGATGGATGAATACATATATGTTGTATTTTATTTTTGAGAGTATGATGACCATAAGTTGTAAGTTATTATGGGGATGAACTAGAATGAGCTTAAAGCCAAGGAAAATGGCTAGTGTACGGTCATAAAATGAGAAGAAATAAATGATAGTTTAGAGATAAAGTGAAGTTGATAAAGAAGATGAATGTGTGTGAAACATTAATGAATGTATAGACATGTTTGATGTCCTTTTTTTTATGAATATGTTCCATAATCTTGTATGACTTGTTTTTGTGGATGATATTAATATAGAAATAAGCTGAGAAGGAAGTGGACGTGATGAGGGTTTAAGCTAGGAATAATGAACTATGCATAAGGCATTAAATGTAGTGAGTAAAGAGTGAGAAATCTGGAAAAGTGCAGAAAATAAGGGGTCACGCCACGATCGTGGGCAAAAAAAAATGTTTCCACGAGGGTCTGGAATGGCCTAAATGTGAGGTTTTAAATACAAAAATGCCAGGTTACTTTCTATGATGCATTTAGGCTTGAATAATGTTTGAATTGAACCTAATTTGATGATGGATGAAGTGATTAAATATGTGATATGTTCAAAGTGATAATGGAAGTTATAACTTAAATATGGATGATTGATATCAATGAGATAAATTCTAGATGTTTAAAAATGTTATAGAAATGAAAGCGAATCTTATATTGGCTAATGTAATTTAAATGAGATGAATGATGTGTATTAAGTAAAGGTGAATGAGAAATTGGATATTATATGATTATATGATGCTAGAAAAGAAGCGATGAATAACTGAATTGTGATGTTAGAATAATCGAGATCTTTGAGCTATGAACCTACGAGTAAACTTGACATACACAAATGATATTATTAATGAGCAAGTGATGTGATTAAGGATAAATACCCAGAATAGTCAAATTAAGTATGCATTATACATTACACATATACATATGTGTACAATTGAATGTTTACGTGATTGTGCAATTAGTAATGTGTGTGCAATGTGTGCACTGCATTATGTTGATACACAGGGTAAAACGTCAGCATCTAGATGTTTTCGGATCTTGGAAGCAAATGCTAATCTGGAGCATACTGTGAGCTAACCTAGATGGTGTTACTTTAAATGATTGTTCTGTTTAAATTTCTGTAATGAATTGTTATATGATGTGAATGTGTTGATTCCGGACATTGAATGTTTAAGGCGTTTGATGTATGAATATCATATTAGAAGTGCTAATTGTATGTGAATTTGGCATAATAAGTGATACTTAACTTGATTGTTGAGTGCCAGACCATGGTCTTATGAAAAATGAGAATGGGAATGTGAATATCAAAAATTGAGCATAAATGATTGATTGAATATATGTGATACATTTCATTACATGAATGTATGATAATATAAAGGCAGTTATGATCGGAGTCGCCAGTGAAAAAGAGTTGAAAGCTTAGAATTTAGTAAGAGCCTCTGGCTTACTATGTATAATTAGCCTTGTATCCCCAACGGATAAGGAAAAGTTATTAATGAGCCCAATATCTATAATGGATACGGGACAATAAAAAAGACACTCGATCACAACAAGGTAATAACTGAAAGTGAGTCTAATGAGCATTGCATATAAAGATGATATGTATGTTTAAATGATTGAAATGTAATGTTTGAATTGTTTTAAATATGAAATGTGAAATAAGTGATTAAAGTATTATGTGATGCTATATGATTATTAGTGAAATGATGTGCAATATATGATGACATAAAGTTTATGTGAATTTGAAGTATGAAATGTTGTGTTATGTCATATAAGTGAGCCATTGAGGATGGTCCGATCACGGAGTTCGCAAAACTCACCAAAATTGTAACGTTATCTTTCACGTTCAGACAAGATTTACAGTTAGACAAATTGTAGTCTAGTGACTACAATCGAACAAGAGATAGATTTCAGGATCAGTTTGCACCTGCATATGTCTATAATCTCTTTGGTATTTTGAAATTGTATTCTGTAAATATTGTAAAATGTAATGACATTATGACTGAAAACATTTTGTAAAATGAAATGATCAAATTAAGAATCGATTTGTTCTCGACATGTTTATAAATGATATAGGCTGTGGTTGATTTTTGATATGTTTAAAACATATTTGATGTTTGGCATGCTAGAGAAAAATTTGTATAAAGTTTAACTAACTATCTTAGCGCACCACCCTTATGGAGTACGTTCTCAAATATCGATGCTATGTTTGAGAATATGCCCTATGAGAGTGAGGTGCTACAATTTGGTATCAAAGCCCAGATTAGTGTCTTACATAGGAATTTTTCAAATTGTGTCAAGGTACATGCATTTTAGACATGTCATAGCATACAGTGGCAACTGATCCCTAGTTCGAGTCGCATTTATATGAGTCACACGCATAAGCATTCATTAAGAGTTGAGCTGTTAGAAGCAATAAGGAGAATGACAATCTGTCAGAATATAAGAAAATGAAAATTTGTGGATAGCTAGAAATGATAAATAGTTTATGGTTTGATATGATAAACAAAGATTCAATGCATTTGTATTTGTGAATGTGTCATCGAATATGATATCAATATTGGACTGCGGTGATATATCCTTAAATGTGATATAGATGTGAATACATTATCATGGATTGATTGAGGAAAATAGAGATACAAGTAGAAATGATGAGATTTAAAGTGTATAAGTAAAGTTGAAAGAAAACAAAATTTTACTATGATATTGAGGGGTGTAACTTGAAATTGAAATGGTTATTTGATTAATGTGATAAGAGTTATGATTTAGCATAAGAATATGTTAGTAGAATTGAGATCAAAACTTCATGATGATTATACATCTATAATTCTGAATTGATTGAGGACGTATGTATATGAGATGAAATAAATGATGACTGAGAAAAGAAATAATTAACAATGAGATATGTAGAAGTTCTCAAAGTTAAGTTGATTTGTTATTATAAATGCATACCCAATAAAGTGATTACCATGATAAATGATGTTATTAAGCACATATGTATTATATACTTGGAAATGGTATAGGAAGTGATCCATGACTTATTGAATGCTCTTAAGTCATACTTTCCATAGTTAAAATTTTGAGATGAATCAAAGTAGCATATAAAAATGCTTATAACGATCAATTGGGAATAGATTGAGAGTGTAAATTATGTTACTATATATAATGAATTCGAGGAAAAAGAAATAAGGCACAATAGTTACATAGTCCCCACGATCGTGGCCGAGATTATTTGGTTCTGTCACGATCATGGGAAGGTCTACCACAATCGTGGTATGGCACAAAAGAAGTGTTGTCAATTAAGATTAAGGTATCCTTAACATAAGTTATTAATTGGTGAATTGCCAGAAATACATCTATGGATAAGATGGAATGACCTTGATGATACATGCCTAAGCATATGAGACAATAAACATGTCTGCTACTTCATCGAGTTTAAGTAAGTGGAAGGTTATGGTCTTGTAAGAAATGATAGAGATTGATCTTATTGAGGAACGTGGCTGATAAGCAAAAATGGAAATAGTTGATTGATAAGGATTACGTGAATAGTATGGATGATAGTAGTAAGAACTCTTCTTTCAAAGAAGATTTTCACCAAATTAGGTCAAGTAGGTTAGATGGTTTATTTCTAAGAATGAATGAATATTAAATGAATCAGAAGTGAACATTGGAGTCCCATTTTTTTAACTGAGACTCAGGCTTAAGAATCTAAAAATACTACTTATAGAGAGTACATGTATCTTGTTGATGAAAGGAAACCCTTTTACATTATTAGGTTTATGAAATTGGGACAATATTATTGCTATTACCAAAGGAACTTAGATCCCCAATGTGCTTTATATTCGTATTTTCAAAAGATACAAGTTAGATTTGACATTTGGGTTCAGAAAATTGAGACTTGTAAATAAACAGAAATGTTTGGAGAAATTAGTAAGGGTGGACAAAAATTAGAATAAGTTTATAAGAAATTAGAAGAAATTGAATGAAAGGAGAAAATCATTCGAGAAAAGAAGTCAACTGAGAGATTGAGAAAACATGAGATAATGCTACCCCATCTGAGGAACTAGTTACTTAAGGATTTCAAGAAATATTTATGGGCACTTTGAGTTAATTGTGATATCTATTTGGGTTGACAAATGTCCCCGACAGTATTCATGATATAACGAATGAAGTGTTCCAACCTTGTTTGGATCAATTAGTGACTGTGATCAAAGATGATATTTTGAGTATATTCAAAAAGTTGAGAAGGACATTTTGAACATTTGAGGTTAATTTTTACATATTGTGAGGGAGAAACCATTCTATGCCAAGTTTAGTAAGAGTGAATCTGGGCTGGATCAAGTAATATGTTGGGTCATACGGTATTTGAACATGGCACATTGGGAAACCCAAAGAAAATAAAGGTAATAAAGAAGTGAGAAACTTCGAGGAATATATATATAAGATCTGGAGTTTTCTAGAATTAGCTGGATATTGGATACTACTAGAAGTTGTTGAGGGGCTTTTACTGATCTTAGCCCTTTAACAAAAATTATGAGGAAGAATATGTCATTCAGATGGACTAATGAATGTAAATTTTTTTTTGAGGAAATAAAACACTGACTAATTACAATGTTGGTGTTAGCCATTCTATTTAGATTTGAAGGTTATGTAGTATATAATAATGTTTCACATCAAAAATTGGGTTGTAATATGATGCAGCACAGTAAAGTGATTTTATAAGCATGAGACAATTAAAGTCTCATGAGTTGAATTACTCGACACATGATTTAGCACTTGTTGTAATCGAAATTGCTTTAAAATTTTTAGAGACATTTATATATAGGGTGGAACATTTCAGATTTTTACAGATCATTAAAATCTAAGGAAATTATTTAGTTTGAAAGAGTTCAATACGAGAATACGACAATGACTAAAGTTACTTAAGGATTATGATTGTGCAAATGAGTGTTGTCTGGTAAAGCTACTATTGTATCTAATGCATTGAACAAAAAATCCAATAGAAATGCAACACAAATTCATATATTGAGGTTACCAAATCTAGTGCAATAAAGAGCATAAAATGATTGAGTTGAAATTGGGGCAAAATTGAATTTAAGACTAATTTTGGATAAAAGGATTAGAAAGGCTAAAGTGAGGATACAGAATTTGTGAATCTTATAGAGAAATTGAAAGTGAATTTGAATTTTGAGTTGAATAGGAAAAATGATATTTTGTGATTATAGTAAAGAGTATGAGTACCCGATACAGATGAATGAGCAAAGGGATTATTGGAGAACACACAAATATCAACCTATGCTATACATCCTAATAGGAATACGCTGAAATAACATTTAGCGGCTAAAGATGTAGAAGCAAGTGGCTGAATGTGTGAATAAATTTTTGATTTGCTAACAGTCATAACTGTTGGAGATATGCTTAGAGCTTATATTTTAGAGTTCCTAGGAGCACAAATCATTATCACAATTGTCTGCCTTATATTGGGATGAAAAAGGCCTAAGAATGGTTGAAGGCCAAAATTGATTCGAGATGTTGTTAATAAGTCAAATTGATCCGTAATGGAAATTGATTCAAGAAAGATAAACGAGTTAGGTGGATCAACACCGAAGATAGGGAAAATAGAGAGATAAAGTGTTTATGAAAGTACCACCTTGGCAAGGTATGCTAAAGTTTGTTAAAAAGAGTATACTTAGCCAAGATACATTAGTCCATATGGAATTATAGAGAAAATAGGATCATTAATTTATGAGAAAAGATGTCTTAGATTTACACTATGTTACATGAGTATGTTTAAGAGATATTGGTATAATCTGATAGATGTATTATCGATACAGGAAGTGAAATTTGTGAGTAATCTGAGATATATTGAGGAACTTGTTAAGATAGTGTGGTATTTGATTAAGCGACTAAAAAATCAAGTGAGTACACCGGCTATAGTTATTTAGATGAAATCCTTATAGTGAAAAAGCTATGTGGAAAACGGAGGATTTTATGATGAAAAAAAAGGCCCTAGCAATTTGATTATTCAAATAAGAATTTCGAGGATGAAATTTATTAAGGGGGAATTATAACATCCCATTTCCATAATAAGGGTTAGAATCCTAGATTTCTGTAAATAAGAAATGGCAATGAGAGATTAGAAAAGTGCATTTCATACTCATGCATAACAGTAGCATACACACATATGTGAATTGATTTTCATACACATTGTAATGATAGTTTATGCACTCATTTGACATTTTTCGGGCATATGATTTTTTATTAAAGTGATTATGATGTGAATAGTGAATGAAATGCCTTGAAAATGGATTGGGTATATTTTATTCATGAATTAGAATTTTTGGTGAAATTTGGAAAATTTCTGAAATTTTGAGTAATTTTTGGACTAGAAAAATTGCCAAATGGCAAGACAATTGATAATATTAGTTGAATTAATTGTTAAATGACAGTAGAAATTATTGATAAGTGACATTAGGATTTAATGACAAGTGTCATAGAAAATCAGGAGACAATTGGATTAGAAATGGGGAAACAAATGGACTAGTAGTTAAAAGAACCAAATGGAGATTACAAGCAAGTGACAAGTGGCATTTGCCTTGCCACTTACTTTAACTCATAATGTTTAGAATGAAAAACCATCTTTTACTTGTCTTTCACTTTAATTCATGCTCTCCTTTTCTCTGTTGCTTTCTTCATTTTCTGCTCCATCTACGACATTCTCTTCTCATCACTATACATTGATCTTTTCTAGCATCTTCCATCACTACCTACTTTAAAGTCCTTGCTACCTCTTTTTCTTGAGGAAACCTAACCTACTTCACTCTCTCTGATGATGATTGTGTATCATAAGGAGTTAGGTTTCTTAGAGACTCTTGAAGAAGCTTTGGGTAAATCAAGTAAGTAATATATTAAACTTCATGGCTTTGTTGAATGAAACATATTTGATGATAGTTTAAGAGGAGGTATGATCATGAAAAAGATGTTGAAAATATATATGTAATGTGGATGAATAATGGACATATCCATTTCTTGCTTTTGTGCTTATGATGAGTATTAGATTATGGAATGTTATAATGTTGGATTGATAGAATAAATGGTGCATGATAGTGTGCAAAAATGTTGATGATTGAGTGATGAGCATTGAAGAATATATATATATATACATATATTATATTGTTTTATGGATGATTAATAGTGAAATTTGTGTTTGAATAAGAAGTTGATAGTTGATAAAAGAAAAAAAAAGATGTGTATATGACCTTAATTATGTACGAGATGATTGTAGTAAAATGATGGATGAATACATATATATTGTATTATATTTTTGAGAGTATGATGACCATAAGTTGTAAATTATTATGAGGATGAACTAGAATGAGCTTAAAGCTAAAGAAAAGGGCTAGTGTATGGTCTTGAAATGAGAATAAATAAAATGATAGTTCAGAGATAAAGAGAAGTTAAAAAAGTAGATGTGTGTAAACATTGATGATATGTTTGATGTCCTGTTTTTATGATTATGATCCATAATCTTGTATGACTTGTTTTGTGAATCATATTGAGATAGAAATGAGATGAGAAGGAAGTGGAAGTGATGAGGGTTTAAGCTAGGAATAATGAACTATACATAAGGTATTAAATGTAATGAGTAAAGAGTGAGAAATCTAGAAAAGTGCAGAAAAAAGGGGGGTAGGCCACGATCGTGACACCCATCCCACGATCATGGGCAAATGGATTGCTTTTTGTCACGATCGTGGGAAGAAGGAAACGATTTCGTCATAATCGTGGGGAAGAATCTCGCGATCGTGGGGAAGGTCTGGAATGGCATAAATTTGAGGTATGAAACAAAAAATGCTAGGGTACTTTCCATGATGCATTTAGGCTTAATAATGTTTGAATTAAACCTATTTTAATGATGGATGAAGTGATTAAATATGTGATATATTCAAAGTGATAGTGGAATTTATTACTTAAGCATGGATGATTGATATCAATGAGACAAATTATGGAAGTTTGGAAACGTTATAGAAATTGAATGTTTATGTGATTATGCAATTAGTAATGTGTGTGCAATGTGTGTATTGTATGATGTTGATACACAAGATAGAACGTCAGCATATAGACGTTTCCTGATCTTGGAAGCAAATGCTAATATGGAAAATACTATGAGTCGACCTAGACGGTGTTACTTTAAATGATTCTTCTGTTTAAATTTCTGTAATGAATTATTATGTGATGTGAATGTGTTAATTCTAGACATTAAATGTCCGAGGCATTTGATGCATGAATATTATATTGGAAGTGCTCATTGTATGTGAATTTTACATAATAAGTGATACTCAACTTGATTGTTGAATGCCGGACTAAGATCCGATGAAAAATGTGAATGTGAATATGAATATGAAAATTGAGCGCAAATGATTGATTGAATATATGTGATACATTTCATCACATAAATGCATGATAAGATAAAGGTAGTTATGACTAGAGTTGCCATTGAAAAAGAGCTTAAAGCTCAGAATATGGTAAGAGCCTCTGGCTCACTATGTATAATAAGCCCTGTATCCCTAACAGATAAGGGACAGTTATTAATGAGCCCGGTATCCACAATAGATACGGGATAGTAAAAAAGGCAATCGGTCATAATAACGTAATAATTGAAAATGAGTCTCATGAGCATTATATATATAGATGATATGTTTATTTAAATGATTGAAATGCACTACAAGAATTGTTTTAAATGTGAAATGTGAAATAAGTGATCAAAGTGTTATGTGATGCTATATGATTATTAGTGAAATGGTATGCATTATATGATGACATGAAGTGTATGTGAATTTAAAGTGTGAATTGTTGTATTATATGATATAAGTGAGCCATCGAGGATGGTCCACTCGCTATGTTTGCAAAACTTAACAAAATTGTAACGTTGTCTTTTAGGCTTAGACAAGATTTCCAATTAGACAAATTGGAGTCTAGTGACTACAATTGAACAAGAGATAGAGGTCGGGATCAGTTTGCACCTACACATGTCTACAGTCTCTTTTGTATTTTGAAATTGTATTTCGCAAATGTTGTAAAGTGTAATGACATTATGACTGAAAGCATTTTATTAAATAAAATGAACAAATTGAGAATCGATTTGTTCTCGACATGTTTATAAACAGTATAGGTTGTGATTGATTTTTGATATGTTTAAAACATATTTGATGCGTGGGATGCTAGATAAAAATTTGTATTAAGTTTAACTAGCTGTCTTAGCGCACCACCCTAATGGAGAATGTTCTCGAATACCAACGGTATGGTCGGGAATATGCCTTATGAGAGTGGGGTGTTACAAATAAAGACTAAATTTAACAGAAAAGGGGTAGAAACAAAACCTTATGGTGATGAAGGTGATGATGGTGAGGTGTTGAGACCAAATTTACTTGATGCTCAAGATTGTTATCTTATCTTGGAATTGCTTAAAGAGAATAAGAGAATTAGTAGTCCCAAATAATTTCAAATTGTTAAATTTTATTTAAAATTCAATACATATCTAACTAAGCACAACAATTTAAATCTAACTATTGAATGTTAGGCCCCAAATCTTTTAGTAAGCATGAATTAAATGATTTTGGTGATTTGGTTGGATAAATTATATTCTCCTAT
>JANIIA010466960.1:0-18316 GCA_027478495.1 Erythroxylum alaternifolium | reverse complement strand
AAGAGCAAAACCGTGATGGCTTGGCTGGGCTAAGGCCCAAAGCAGACAATATCTATGAATGGGGTGGTCCAGGCTGTTATAAGTGATATCAGAGCAAGTACCTGGATCGATATATCAGTAAGGAAGCTGAGCCTCCAAGGGGGCAGATCTAGGCCTGTGTGCCAGCAAGGATGCTGGGCCTTCAAGGGGTGAATCCAAGCCTGTGGACTAATAAGGATGCTGGGCCACCAAGGGGGTGGAATGTTAGATTTCTATATATATTGGAGAGGAGAACGAAGTATGCCTTATATTGCTTTGGAAACCTTTCCCTTAGAGACCCGTTTTCCTATTGTACAGGAAGAGGAAAATTGTGAGGGCTTGCTGGGCCAAGGCCCAAAGTGGACAATATCTGTGACCGGGTGGTCCTGGCTGTTATAAATGGTATCAGAGCCAGTACTCAGATCTATATGTCAGCAAGGACGTTGGGCCTCCAAAGGGGTGGATCCAGGCCTGTGGACTAGTGAGGACGCTGGGCCTCTAAGAGGGTGGAATGTTAGATTCCCATATTAATTGGAGAGGGGAACAAAGTAGGCCTTATAAGGCTATGGAAACTTCTCCCTCATAGACGCATTTTCCCAAGGTGAGCAAAACTGTGAGGGCTTGGCTGGGTCTAAGGTTTAAAGTGGATAATATCTGTGAGCGGGTGGTCTAAGGCTATTACACACTCTATGTATTAGCTTAATGTTTAGCTTTTAACCCTCGATTGTTCTCTACAATCAAAATTTGCTTATATATATATATATATAAACACCCTCATCTCTATTTTTGCACCTTATCACTTCTCTTTTATCATTGTAATCTTCACCTATTTCTATGTCATTACATTTCATGCTTATTTGAATTTTATCTTTTCATTTTTTAAATTTCTCTTGCCTTAGGCTATATTTGGTTAGACGTAACGTTTTTAATGGAATGGAAAGGAATTAAATGGTTTATAATAGGATGGAACATAAATGGATGTAAAATTAGAAATTTGTTGTTGGGAGGGATGAAAGGATTCATAATGTAATATAGTGAAATGTTGCTTGGATGAAGGGTTTATAATGTAATATGGTGTAAAGTTGTTTATTATTTTACATTCTATCCTAAACCACCCAAATTGGAGGTTTTTCATTTTTACTACTTAGGATGGAATGGGATGTAATATGAAACGTTCCTCTTCCATCCCATTCTAGTCCATTCCATTCCATTATAAACCCTCCTCCCAAATGATGCAATAATATTCCATTCCGTTAATAAACCTCAACCAAACATACCCTTAGTTGAAGTAAAAGTCTGGACTGGAAGTTTTAAGCCTCATATTTGTTCAACATAAGTCCAACCTCTTAAATCATATTGAACAAAAGACATATATAAAATGAACAAGATTTCAATGACTTTAAGAAAGGCAACAAAGAAGAATAGTTTTCAAAAGGCCATGTTTAGGCTTTTTATGATATTATGGATGCAACACCAAGATTTTATAAGCTAATTAAGACAACTTTCTCCTTGGATTTCAAAATACAGATAACTTGGCTAAAACTAGTCCCAAATAAAAAAAAGTGAAATTGAAACGCTCCATAAAGGCCTACTAATTTCTTATGATATGTACAAATATGAAAAATCAACACTATTGATTAGTAATTTATATTCTCTTACATAGTTTCGTGGAAAAAAGGCAAACAAAGGGGCCCATATAAGATATTTCCTAAGCAAGGTGGGATATTAAATGTAAATCCAATGCAAATATTAATACCAAGTATGAATATGAATTTGTAAAAATATTGTCTAATTATAGTAAAAATATTGGTGTATGTATTGTAATGTCAAGCAAATTTATCGCCTTCATCTCACGTCTTACGTTACACATAGACATGTCCATTATTAAGCCTATGTAAAATATTATTAGAGGTTATTATTAAATTAGTATGTTGATGCCAAAGTTTTCAGTTGAAGAAGTTAAAAAGAATAAAAGAGAGCTTAAATGGAATAAAGTTCCAATCTATTTTTGTTAATATCTTTCACTCATTTTCTTCCTTACTTACTTAGGAGTATATGTATAGACTGATGAAATATTCTTCCATAGTTAAAATTTCAGACCCCTATGTGGGGGAATCTAATGATATTAACAAGACATTCAAAAGAAGTATGTTGCAGAGATGTTAGGCAATTTCATAATATAGGCCTATCATAAAGAACTTGTGGTGGTAGGAATTAAATGCTTAACTCAAGATGAAGGGTATTAAATGTCATTGATAGATTTATAAAAATAGAAGCATAAGCCATAAACTCCAAGTAGACCATTTTTATGAATAACAATAGCCTTTTAAGTTTTAGTTATATACCTTGTAAATGAAAATTTTCAAACCTCAAAGGAAAACTTAATAAACCTTGTAAGAGACCTTAATAGACCTTATGAGAGAACTTAACCGACATTATAGAAGAGAATACCATAACCTTAATGTATGTGAGGACAAATGGTTAATCACTTGAGGGTATAGGTTAAGGGTTAGAAAAGTGTATAATATAAAAACTAAAATTTCAATATTTGATAGAATATGTCATGCAATTAATCATTTAGGAAAACAAACTTTAGGTTCTTGATAGTCTATCTCCTACTTCACACTTTTAATTTAAATAAATATTTTGATATATATATATAGAGAGAGAGAGAGTTAAAAAACTATCATTCATTGCAGGACAAGGAAAGGTATGTCAATCTTGGTTATCCACTACCACTAATTGAAACTATTAATTAATTTATAAATAATTTTTTCCTTTTCCTTGTACTAGAATTTAACTTCTTTTTTGTGCCTTCTAAAAAATTTTCAGTAATCTCTTTACGATCTTCTTCAATCGTTCTTTCTAAGTCTTGTTTATTTACTAGTCCATTTCCTTTAACTTTTTTTATTTTTTCTTGAAGAGACATGTATATTTCAGGTAGTTTATGACATAATTTTGGTGCTTTTACAAAAAATAAGAGGGATCTAAAGTGTCTAGTGATAACGAGTCAATTGGGTAAGGCAAGGATGGAGGTTGTTGAGTCATCACCCTTTATGTAAAATTGATGACTATATTTGAGACAAGGAGTTATTAGGGTTAAGTCAGATTGAGTGATTTAAAGGGAATGAGGGTTAATTTTTTTCTTTCCTCCCTTTATTGACGTAAGCTGCCATCTCATGGTAAAAAAATTACTTTTTCAAACTTGATATTAGTGTCTATTATAACAACTTTAAGTGTGAGAATAAGGCTTCCTATAAATGATTATATTTAAGATAAATCACGGGATAAAATTAGATCTGGTGATCTAGAGGAAATAGGGTTCATTTTTCCCTTTCCCCCTCCATTAACATAATGTGCCCTCATATGGCAAGTGAACTTACTTTAACAAACTTAGAGAAATAATTGTTTACTATAATATCTTTAAATGTGGGATAAGGCTCCTTCTAAAAAATTTATACTTGAGAGATTTAGAATAGATATGTTTGATCATAGGAAAACCCATTTCATTTCTTGGTGCCTCATTTATTCTTTCCAAATGGTCTTCCACTTTATAAATATAAAGTCACTACAGATATTTTCAATTTCTTTCATCAAATTCATCCATTATGTTTGCTTCCAAGCCAATATAGTTTAAATGTTATGGTTTAAATGATTCTGAACAAACACTTGAAGAGAACCTATAGGTGGAAGCATCAATTTTTATTTTTGATCTTAGGGTATGAAAATGGGTGAAGGTTAAAGAAGACTTAGGAAAAAATTGATTTGGGATTCAATGAGAGACTAAAATTTGACATTGTCCTAGCTCATAGGAGACTGCCATTCTAAATTATAAGAATCTACATCCTCCTAAGGAATAGTTTTTGGAATAAAAACTATTGTTAGAGGTTGATAATGTTGATCAATAGTCTTATTAGAAATTTTTAATACTTTTCTTATTTTTATATGGTATCATTATTCACTTTTTATTTTTTAGATATGGATCTATGCAAGTTTTTTTCTATAACCTCCTAAAAGGAGGATACCTTTAAGAAAAGGAAGAGTGTGGAACCCCAAGGAGTAAAGCAAACCTAATAAACTGCTAAGTTCAACCTTATCATCAAAATTGACACTCACGATGAAATAGGAGGCCCTCACTCATGTACAAACATGCACTAAATGAACAAATTTAAAGTGTAAAAAAATCAATGATAAAGGAAAGAAATTTAAGATTAAAGTTTTTATCCCTAAATGGGAGAACAAATTTAAGGATTCAATTTTTAAGATAGACATAATTAATATGTCAAAATCTGATCTTTCAAGACATTAGATACAATCTTTATAAAGGTGTCGCATAAGCAAATATAGGCCAACCTTACAAGGGTGACTAAATCTTTTGCCTCTTTACCTTATCTTATAGTCAAACTTGTTATAACTAATAGTTTATGGTACAATTGCTCATAAAAATGGAGATCTATATTAAAGGTTTAAAAGGGAGAAGTAGAGGATTTATTAGACCTAAATGGAGATAATCAATGCTTATAAAATGAAGGTTAAGGATCTAAAAAGGAGATGAAGGGCTACATTAAGGATATAAAAGCTTTTAATATGGTGGTTCATAGTTTAACTACAAACTACAAAAATACGGAGACTAAATCCTAAAAATAGACTAAGTATCTGACACTAAAAGAGTTTATGAAAAATGTGTTTTGCATATTTCTAAAGAATAAGTCCTTTGAGACTTGAAATTATGAAGACATGACTACGTTATTTGTTGAAGGCTTCAATAAGTATAAAGAGATAACTAAATTGATGTACCCAAACTTGGCTATTGACAACCTGAGCATCAATGACTTACCTACTTATGGGCCTGCTCCTAAGCCTAAGACCACAACTAAGTCCATGCTAAACAAATTTTTTAAGATTTAGGTAGGGACTCTTATTTGAAACAATATAAGCACCCTCTCTCTATTATTAATGTCAATCCTCTAGTTGTCCCTTGATAGGTTGAGGATTAGTCTTTGGATTTATAATAATCAAGAGGCATATGGCTCACTTAATGATATCTAAAGTTCATTAGTGAATGTTCCAATAATATAACTTTCGAAGGTGTTATAGGTGTTTGTGTTTAAGATTGTAAAGGGTTGTTTAGTTTTGCTTTTGTTTCTTATTTTAGATTTTAGTTTTTATTTCTTGTTTTTAGTTTCTTTTTTCTTTCAAATAAAAACAAAAAAAGTTTGGTTGTTAATGTCTAATAATTACATATTATATAAAACTTAAAGATTATTTTTTTATAAATAAATAAAATAAAATTTTTAGTTTAATCTCTTATGTAATATTTTTTAAAAATTATTAGTAAAAATTATCATATTTTATTAAAATAAATATTTAAATTTTTATTTATAAATCAATATCTATTTTTAATTATTTAAAATTTTACTTAAAACTTATTTATTTTGAAGATATTTAAATTTAAAATATATTTTTAGTAATTACTAAATTAAAATTATTTTATTTTAAAATTTAAATTAATTATAAAAATGAATTAAGTTTTTTTTTGAATAGTAAGTAACAAATTCATTGAAAAGGTGGAAATTATAGCAAAAAATACCCAACAACAACAATTTCTATATATTCAGTCGCATCCTAATATGATTAGAAATAAGCTGTTGATTAGCAACGATCATGATTGTTGACAGGCGCGTCATAATGCTATTCAATTTTGGCATCATTTCCAGGAGTGCGATGTTTAGTTTTTGTTATTGATTTTAATTGGTGTTTTGTATATGTTTGTCCGTAATTGGTGCCTTTTCAGTTATTTTGTAATCTTTTCATTTTTTGTTGCATTTGTATGAAAAAATTAAAAATTAAAATTTACGTGGATCGGAGTATTTTTTTTTTGTAATTCATATTCTCAATCCTATAACAATGTTTGAACTGAACAACCTAACTTTTGTTATGGATGGGATAATCAGCCGAATTACTTCCATGATAATTTGTAGGAAGCAAAGCAATTCTCGTACAGACCAGAAGCTTCCTATTAAGACTCAGGTATATCCTTGGAAGAATTAGTTAATGTGTATTTTGCTAACACTTTGCAATTCCAATAGGAAACAAGTTTTAGAATCCATAACTTGACAAGCCAGGTGGATTAATTAATGGAAGCTATCAACCACCTACCATCGCAAAGCAAAGAGATGCAACCATATAAACCTGAGGAGTATCCGATGAATATTAGCATGGAACCCTGATAGAGTGAAGCAAAGCTTGAGAATTTTGAGGTCAACACTCAACAAATTGCTTGTGTCTAAGAAGTAGAGGAGGAGCTTGAAGTAGAAAAAAACATATCTTTTAATTCAGAGGTAAGTACTAAGTTCCATTTTATTGTTGAGAATGACTCTTTACCTTTACATAGTAGATTGGAGGAAATAAATGACGAAGAAAAAGGCGAAGAGACATTTGACAACTTTCCAGAGTGTATAAAATCTGTGGAGATTGAGAATCTGAGGATAGGGAAGACGCTGAATGTGGATGATGATCAACTAAGGACCTATCTAGAACAACCTCGCGTAGAAGTGGTGCTAACTATAATACCTGAAGATAGGTCCTTCGTTCCATGTGTTGTTAGCGATTTTGAGTTTTTTAAATGCTTATGTGATTTAGGCACAAGTATTAAATAAAATTTAATTTTTATTTAAATTTTCTAATATATTTTTATTAAACAATTTTGTTTCTTAAACAAAGTTTTATCTAAATTAAGTAATGTCTGGGCATCAATCCCTGTGGGATCGATATTTGCTCTTCTAAGCTACAAGTCACAACCCGTTCACTTGTAGTTTTTTAGCATAAAACAAGTAGATAGTTTTACTGTCGAACAAGTTTTTGGCACCGTTGCTGGGGATTGATTGTTTTGGCATCTTGTTTAATTTAGATTATTTTGATTTAAGAGTTTTTGATACTTTTTCTTGTGTAATTGTAGGTGCATGAACATAAGGAGCACACGAAGAATAAAAGAAGTGAGCGAAGATGAATTTCCTGACATCAAGAGGCACGAAATAGAATTATAAAGGGCAAAATGTCCTAACTTTTCACAATAAGATATGGCTGAAGAAAGAGAGCAAGGAGGACTGAAGAGGACCCTGAAGGATTTTATGAGGTTAGGTTTTAGTGCTCAAGGAGTGGCGAGACCAGTGGTCCAAGCAAATAACTTTGGGATAAAGCTAGTGCCACTTAACATTCCATAAAATAGTGTGCAATTTTACTGGCTATCAAATGAGGATCCAAATGCCCACATCGCAAATTTCTTGGAGATCTGTGACATATTTCGATTCAGAAAAATGTCTGAAGATGCGGTGAAGCTGAGACTATTTTCATTCACATTGAAGGATCAGGCTAAAGTGTTGTACAACTCATTGAATTTAGGCTAGATTACAACTTGGGAGTAGCTAGCCTAAGCATTCCTCGCTAAGTATTTTCTGTTGACAAAGACGACGAGGATTATCTAGGAGATAACAAACTTCCAGCAAAATAATGGGGAGTCTCTCTACGAAGCTTGGTAGAGATTTAAGGAACTTCAAAGAAGCTGCCCCCATCATAACCTGCCGAGACTGCTTCAGACATTCTACGATGGAGTGAATCTAAGTACAAGAGGAACCATAAATGCAACAGTTGGAGGTTTATTAATGATGAAGACAGTGGAAGCAGCTCATGATCTTTTGGAGGAGTTGGCGAGCAATAGCTGTATGTGGTCAAGTGAGAGGAGCAGACAAGGATAGAAGGAATAGAAAGGTATGATACCCATTGACTCTTTTACTTCCTTGTAAGCTCAAATCACGACTTTTACAAAGCAGCTGAACAATATGTAAAGAGCATCTACCTCAACAGCTAAGGCGATACAAGTTCAATGTGAGTTGTGTAGGTAGAGTAACCATGACTCAGCAGAGTGTTTCCTATTAGGAGTCGGTGGTATTGAATAGGTAAATTACCTAGGCCAGCCATAGAAAGATAATAACCCTTACTCTAATACCTATAATCCAAGATGGCGAAACCATCTAGATTTTTCTTGGAGTAATAACAATGCAGGTGGCCAGTAAAGACCACAAGGACCACCTAGATTTCAACAAGATTAAATCGGAGTATTGGAAAGAAAAATGGACAAGATGATGGAAATCTTAGGGTCCAAAATGGCAACTTAAGAGGAAAATTAGAAAAGGATACATGCAAGTCAGGAGGAGAATCAAAAGAGGATGGAAGCGAAATTTAACCAAATCCTAAAGAATCATGCCTCTTCCACCCATAATCTGGAGGTTCAAGTTGGGCAACTCGCTACGCGTTATCTTCTTGAAATGCAGGTAGCCTACTGAGCAACACTAAAATTAATCTGAAGGAACATGGCCATTACTCGAACAAAGTAAGAGGACAATGAGAATGAAGAGAAAAAAAAAGCTAAGTGAAGAGGACAAATTGTTGTGGAAATCTTCCCAAGTGAATTAGTAAGCGAGCTAATCAAGGAGTTTGAACTTAGACTTCCACATTATATTTTTTAGAACAAAAGTCATCTTTAAGCGGAGCAATGAGGAATTAGAAGGAGGGCGAGTTAAGTGAGATGTCAGATATAACCAATCAACTCCAAAAAAAATTCACATTAAAGGAACTGGTGAAAAAAAAGGTTAAAGAACACATATCAGAAGGAAACTCACTTATAGCACAAAAGAAAGAAGACCCAAGGGATTTCTTTATTCTGTGCAGTATTTATGGAGTTCAGATAGATAGGGCATTTACAGATTTGGGAGCTGGCATCAATATGATGCCCTACTCATTCAGTCAGAGACTAGGTTTAGCAGAGCCATAGCCCACTAAGACATTGGTGAAAACAGCCGGTACAATATACTTGACGAAAGGAATCATTAAGATTTTGCAAATATGGATTGAAAAATATTTTTTCCAATGGACTTCTACATATTGGATATTGGAGAAGACAAGGAAACCCCGATGGTGCATAGGCGACCATTTCTGGCTATTGTCTTTTCAATTATTGATGATGATAGGGGCGAATTAATATTGAGAGTAGGACAGGAGCATTTAACATTCAAGGTACTGAAGAAAAATTATCGTGTTCCTTCACCACCAATGGTCATCAAAGAACCTAAGCACCAAAGCAGATGGGAAGGTGTTGAGGACCCTACGAATGCAATTAAGAAGAAATGATAGTGCAGGAGAAGGCGTAGGAAGGAAAACAACAAGGATGGTGGAGTCCATACTAGGGTAACTCATCTACAGAGTTTAAGATCATTTTTTGCGCTGCTACAGTACTAATCACTTGAGCCGCCATGAGCATCAAGGAGAGTCAAGCTACCGACGTTAAAGAAGCACTGAATGGGAGGCAGCCCATGGATGTTTACTTTCTTTTAATTGTCTTTGTCTTTTTGTTGGTTGGATTTCTTTAATTAGGATCATGTTTGAATTGAGTTTGATTGATGTTAATGTGGTTTTGTTAGAATGTCAATTTGTTTTCTTTTCAAAATTCTTGTTGATGATATTAATTTGATGTGGTTGTAGGTTGTGGGATCATGGAGAAGTAAAATTAAGCTTGGAAGAAGGATTGAAATTGTGAGGATCACCTTTTCCCACGATCGTGGGAATTGTAGGGATTCCCAAGAGCATGGGAAAGCTCACCAGAAAGTTTCTAGAGAGTAATCCCATGATCGTGAGAATTGTTATGATTCCCATGAGCGTGGGAAAGCTCTCCAGAAAGTTTCTGGAGAGTAATCCCACGATCGTGGGAATTTTGGGAATATCGTGGGAATTTCATCTGAAGGGAAACTTAAAGTTTCCCTCCCCTTTTCTTTTTCACCACTTTCACACTTTCACTCCCTCTCTCTCTAACCCACAAAATTTTCTCCTCCCGCTCTTTAAAACTCTTCAATTTTCATTTAGATTCTTGGTACTTTCTTCAATTCTTTCATTATTCTTATAATCCTTTCATCTTTTCATGTATTAATCATTCAAAAACACAAGGATTTGGCTAAGATTTTTCTCTCTCTCTCTAAAAATTGAATTTCACTCTTTTTCTCCCATTTTTAGATTTTCCTCTTACTAGGGCACCAAGGACAAGGATGGTTCAAAAACCTACTAAACCGATGAATTATGTCGTGAAGTTTCGGTAAAGGTAAGTGTGGTTTAGCGGCAACTTACTGCTCTCCCTTCCTAATTTATTCGAAAGAAGAAGGTACACGTTTATGTGACCTTAGAAATCGAGAAATAGTCACTCCTTGGTATTTTTATTTTGAATTGTTAGAGAACATAGGAGTGAGAGGACAACTTGAGCCATTAGCTGCAAACATAGGATGGAATAGGTTTGTTCAGTGTGATATACCTATTTATGCTACTATAACTTTAGAGTTTTTCACAACAGTCTGGTATAACCTAAAAAAGGATGTGTTTGGTTTAGGTTAGCTGAAAATGTTTTAAACTTGATTATTCTTTCATGTGTGAAATTATCAACTTATCGAATGCAAAAATTATAGATGGTCACACTGATTTTGATTTCGATTCTTATTGGAAAACTCTTACAAGTGAAGAACATTTTGACTCACGTAATGCACCAAATTCCATAATCCGGAGTGCTGAGCATTTGCTTTTACACAAATTTATGTGTCTGACTATGTTTAATAAAACGAAAAGCATCAAATGCTCAGCTAAAGAACTTTTCTTTTTATGATGCATGGATTAGAAAATTAAAATCAACACACCTTACAGGATTTTTTATGAATAGTGAGTGTGGTTAATAAAAAGAGTTCGTTTTTTGGAATGTTTCATATTGCTTCTGCTTTGGGTGTGTTTTATCATGATAATATGGAGAATTTCCATACAACTCCACACGATATGTTTGACATATCATAGTTAAGACATTCTGAGATTTCGGAGTTCCAATCTATAGAACTCTGAGGTCCTCAAGCATGCACTGTAGTTAGGAGCAGGAGGGGCATGAGTATAACTGCTTACTAACCCTCCACATCCTGAGCAATGTCGAAGCCAGAGGCAAAAGCAGTGGAGGAGGAACCGCATGCATCAGTGGAGGTCGACCAACTTTAACAAATCCTTGACCAGATGGCTCCTAATTCTCAACAACTGACATCCTAAATCAACGGTCTCGGCACCTAAATACGGCAAGTCCATAAGGAGCAACGCAGCTTGAAGAAGTGATTCCTCAACTTCTGTCGAAGGAACAATTTTGAAGCTCCTTCACCAACACCGTCGGCACCATCATCTGAATAAGCTTTTCTTACCCTTTTCTTTTTAATTTTGTTATTTCTCTTGCTTGTTTTCCTTTTATTTCATGTTTGATTGTCTTTATGTTATTTCTTTTGTTTGGTTCAAGTTCATCTTCTATTTGTTTTCATGTCATTTGTCTTTTTCAATTTCTTTTGTATGGTTTGAGGTCATTTTCCTATAATTGGTGGTTGACTTGTCACATTGAGGACAATGTGATCTTTAAGTGTGGGGAGGTGACTTTGACTTTTGTAATTACATTATTTTCACTTTGATAGATAGGATGTATGTTTAGGAATATAATGTGTTTTTTGTGTTTACAATGGAACTGTACTTGAATCACTCTGGTAAATATTGCCATGAAAATTTGTCATGCTAGTTAGAATCAGATTGAATGCATGCTTAAACTTAGACTAGGCTACTTGAGTAGAAAGTGAACCATATAGAGAGATGAAAAGTAGTTATAAGCTTAATCACAAATTGACATTTGAACAATAAGGAAGTATAGAGATGCATAATGAGTTTTCATTTGAACAAAATTGAGGATTGAGCCATGTGACTCCATCTATAGTCATTCTATTTCTTTATTGAGTGTTACTTCCTTAGGTTACTACCTTCAGAACTTGATTTGAATCAATTTGAGTCCACTAAATGCATGCTTAATAGAGATGATTTAGGCCATTTTTCTTGTTTTAACGCTTGGCTTAAATGACCTACCCTTTGTATTATCCTTTACTACCCCCTTGAGCCTTAACCTTTTATTTCTTGAAGACACCCGAATTTTTAAAACTTTAAACCTTATTAACTTACCCGTTCACAAGCTTAGTAGAGTATTAAGTAATACATTAGTTGGAATCGTTGTGAAATTTTTACCGAGATAGGTTGAGTATATTTTTGCTTGTGGATTACAATACATTTAGTGCTATTTTAATTCATAGTTTTTCCATGTATTTAGAAAAAGAAAAGAACAAGGAAGAACAAGTGAGTAACATCAACAAGTGCAAAATATCAGTCATATTTGTATGCCTCGAAAACATGCTTTGTTATCCCATTTTATCCACTTTTTACTTTACTAATGCTTGTGCTTCACCCTTTTCCCCTTTTACCCACCTTAACCTTACCACATTACAACACTGAACAAGTCCTTTTGATCTATTTATGCATGCAATCATTGTGGAGGAGAATTGGTGTATTAGCAAGCCTATGGTAGTGTAGTTTCCTATAGGAAGTTTGAGTGATAAACTAACCCCTAAACACTTAAGTGAAATGAGTAAAAACTATGAGGAAAATTCATTTATGAATCTAGACTTACCTTTGAGTGATTGTGTAAATTGTGAGTTTGTTTGTGTACACCAATGAAAAAAGTAGTCATGATATATACATTAACTTGATATTTGAGTGGCTTGAATTTGAGGGATTGTGTGTTTTGATCTTTGTGAAAATGAAGTGGTTGAATTGATTGGTTGTATTTATTTTTCTTGAGGATAAGAAAAGATTCAAGTGTGGGGATGTTGATAGGTGTGCATTAGGATATGTTTTTATAGGTAATTGGCATGTGTTTTCTAGCATAATTGTTCTCTATTGTTCTAGTTTATTATTCATTTTGTATGTTTTCATTAAATTTGATTTCCATTGTGTTTTTATGTGTTGGATGCTAATTGAGGGTAAGAATTGCTTATTTCTGTATAGGAAAGGAGAGGAAGGAAGTTAGAGGATGAATAAGAGAACATAGAAGAGAAGATAAGAGGATAACTTCTAGGAACAATTCCCATATTCGTGGGAATTAGGCAAATTCCCACAGATGTAGGAAATCAAGACAAACTTTCTGCCTGTAACTCCCATGCTCGTGGAATCATGCAAATTCCCACGAATGTGAGAATTGTAATTTGAGGCAATCTGCGAGGCTTCATTAAACCTAGGATTTTTGGACTATAAAAGGAGCATTAAGCCTCCCTCTTCAAGGGAGACAACACCTACCTGTAAAAAGACCATCCTTGGGTGAAGAACACATGTTTGGAGCATCAAGGAAGGATTAAAAATAAGGATAATCATCAAGATTATGCAAAATATCACATCAACACCAAAATTTCAGATTTTGGTAAAAAAGATAAGGAGATTTCTTATTCACTTTCTATCATTTTAATCTCTTCCTTTTTTGTAAAGATGGATTATTTGAATGTTGATGGTGTTATGGAGACTATGTCAGGCTAATTTCATATTAGGTATTGCTTTTTCATTATTTTGTCAAAATTCATGTTTTATTGAATTGAATGAAGTATCTTTGATAATTTTTTTTCTTAATTGTCATCTTGCAACAAATCGAGAGAGTGAGTGAGATGAAAATCGTGTAGGATTATACAATGAGAGTTGGCAACCTATAGACTAGCAATTATTATGTCAATTGAATAATTAGAAGAGAGATCTCAATTAGTTAATTGATCATCTATAGGATAGTGTAATAACTAGTTGAATCAGTAGAGTCATTGGGTAGGTTGAGAGATCGTTCAAATGATTTCTGTACATTCAATTAGGGACAAATAGTTACACCTTGAGAGAGGGTAATTAGTACATTCGAAAATCTAGGATGAGACACAATTCAATCAATAAAAAATGAGGGAGACAGAATAAGGAAAAAGTAATCTCTAACATTCCGATCCTTGAATTCAAACTTTTTGTAATTACAACATTGTCCATTATTTTACATTAGTTTTTTTAATTTTAATTTAATTTTCTAGATTAATTGCATTGAACAATTTTCTTTCTTAAATAAAGCCTTTTCTAAATTGAGTGGTGTCTGGGCCTCAATCCTTGTGGGATCGATATCTGCTCTTTCTAACTACAAGTCACGACTCGTTCACTTGCAGTTTTTGAACGTAAAATAAGTAGATAGGTTTTACAATCCATCAATAAGTTTTTGGCACCATTGCTGGGGAATTGACTGTTTAGAATCTTGTTTAGTTTGTAATACTTTGATTTAAGAGTTTTGATATGTTACCTTGTGGACTTACAGGTGCATGAACACAAAGAGCACACGGAGGCCGAAAGAAGTTATTGAAGACGAATTCCTTGACATTAAGAAGCACGAAAGAGACATAAGAAGGAAAAGCGCTTAAATTTCTTAGATCAAAATATTGCTGAAGAAGGAGAGCAAGGAGGACCAGAAAGAACACCTATGGATTTCACGAGGCCAAGGTTTAGTCCTTAAGGAGTGGCGAGGCCGGTAGTTCAAGCAAATAATTTTGAGATAAAGCCAACGGTACTCATCATTCTTCAAAATAATGTGCAATTCTACCGATTATCCAATAAGGATCCAAATGCCCACATTACGAATTTTTTAGAGATCTGTGACACATTCAGATTCAACGAAACGTCTGATGATGCAGTGAAGTTGCGACTATTTTCATTCACGTTGAAGGATCGGGCTAAAGTATGGTATAATTCTCTAATCCAGGTCAGATTACAATTTAGTAGCAGCTTGCCTAAGCATTCCTGGTAAAATATTTTCCCTTAATAAAGACGACGAGGATCATAAAGGAAATAACAAATTTCCAACAAAGCGACAGAGAATCTCTCTACGAAGCTTGGGAGCGATTTAAAGAACTTCAAAGGAGCTATCTTCATTATAACCTCTCGAAGGCATTCCTACTTCAAACATTTTACAATGGAGTGAATCCGAGCATAAGGGGCACAATTGATGCAGTAGCTGGAGGTTCATTAATGAGGAAGACGATAGAAGCAGCACATGATTTGTTAAAAGAGTGGGCAAGTAACAGCTGCATGTGGTCGAGTGAAAGGAGTAGACAAGGACAGAAGGAAAAAAAAGGTATGATACCTATTGACTCGATTATTGCCTTTACGGCCTTAACAAAGCAGTTAAACAACATGCAAGGGGCGTCTACCTCAGCAGCTAAGGCAATACAAGCACAATGTGAGCTGTGTGGGGAGAACAACCACAGCTCAGCAGATTGTTTCTTATTAGGAACTAGTAGGACTGAACAGGTAAGTTATCTAGGCCAGCCACAGCGAGGTAATAACTCATAGTCTAACACATATAATCTGGGTTGGAAAAATCACCCTAATTTTTCTTGGAGTAATAATAATGCAGGTGGCCAACAAAGACCACAAGGGCTGCCAGGATTTGAGCAAGATCAAATTGAATCATTGAAAAGTAAAATGGACAAGATGATGGAGGTTTTAGGAGCCAAACTAGTAGCACAAGAAGAGAATCACAAAAGGATGTATGTAAGCTAAGAGGACAATCAGAAGAGAAAGTTCGATCAAATTTTGAAGAATCACGCATCATCCGTCCACAACTTAGAAATACAGGTAGGACAATTAGCTAATGCATTATCTTCACAAAATGCAAGTAGTCTACCAAGCAACACTGAGGTAAACTCGAAGGAGAGAATCATGGCCATTACTCGAATAGAGAACAAAGAAAGCAAGCATGAGGAGAAAGATGGAATAAGCAAGAAGAACAAACAGTAAT
This sequence comes from Erythroxylum alaternifolium, assembly GCA_027478495.1. Lineage (NCBI taxonomy): Eukaryota > Viridiplantae > Streptophyta > Magnoliopsida > Malpighiales > Erythroxylaceae > Erythroxylum > Erythroxylum alaternifolium. The sequence goes on along the minus strand of JANIIA010466960.1, from coordinate 2,559 downwards.
GGAAGTCCTTGTGACGGGACCAGTAAGTGAGCCAAATAAGGAATTTCAGCTTGGACTTTCACATCAAATTTTTGCTCAATGGAAGCCATCTTCAAGGGAAATAACTCAGAATTCTAAGGAAGAGGAGTTAAGAAAAATAACAGATATAACAAATTAACTCCAATCAAAAATTAGGTTAAAGGACGCATTGAGTGAAGAGGTTATCAATCACATATCAAGAGAAAATCCACATTTAGCATAAAAGCAAGAAGATCTAATAGACTTTTTCATTCCGTGTAGTATAAATAGAGTTAAGATAGAGCGCGCATTCGCGGATTTGGGAGCAGGTATCAATATGATGCTATATTTATTCAGTCAGAAGTTAGGTCTAGAAGAGCCAGTGCCAACTAAGACATTAGTAAAGATGGCTGATAAGACGGTACATTTACCGAAGGGGATCATTAGGAATGTGAAGTTACACATTGATAACTTTGTTTTTCTGATGGACTTTTACATATTGGATATTAGTGAAGATGAGGAAACCCTATTGGTTCTCGGGTGACCGTTCCTAGCTACCACCTGTGCAATTATTGATGTTGATGGGGGTGAGTTAATACTGAGAGTAGGGAAAGCGCAGTTAACATTCGAGGTGACAAAGAAGAAGTATGGTTCCACTTTACCCTCGACGAACATAAACCTCAAGGAGGATGGGAAAATATTGAGGACCTTGAAAATGAACTTAGAAAGAAACGAACATATAGAAGAAGGTGAAGAAAGGAAAACAAAAATGAAGGTAGAGTCCAGAACAAGGCAGCCCCTGTACAAAGTTTGAGATCAGTTTGTGCATCGTTATCATTCTGACCATTTGATCCACCATGAGCAAGAAGGAGAGTCGAGCTACTGATAATAACAGAAATGTTGTATGGGAGGCAACCCATTGACATCAATTATCTTTTGATTATTTTGTTCACTTATTTGTTTGCTTGAATTCTCGAGTTATGTTCTTGGTTGAATTGGTTTTGATAGATGTCTATGCTGATTCTTGTTTGATTTTGATGATTCTTCTCTAAAAGTTCTTATGGATGATATGGTCTCGATGTTTTCATAGGTGTTGAAATCATGGAGAATGAAATTACACTTGAAAGAAGGTTTGGAATCTTGAGGAACACCAATTGGGGTGATTCCCACGGACGTGGGAATCCTCTCCAAAAAGTTTCTAGAGAGTAAATCCATGCCCGTGGGAATTGGGTGGATTCTCATGGACATGGGAATCTTCTCTAGAAAATTTCTGGAGAAGAATCCCATGTGCGTGGGAATTATGCAAATTCCCACGCCCGTGGGAATTCCATCTGAAGGGGGTTTAAAATTTCCCCTTCTTTCTCTCCTTATCCTTTCAAATTTTTTTGTACTCTCTCTATCTAACCCACAACTTTCTCTCTTCTTCCTCTTAAAAACTCTTCATTTTTTATCTAGATTCTTGATTTTGTTGTAACAATGGCTCCACCAAGGACAAGGAGAGTTAGACAACCAGTTGATGAGCTCTGACTTCAAGTTTCCGGTGAAGACTTAACAGCTGCTTATCCTGCCCCATTTTCGATTTACTCGAAAGAAGAAGGTGCACGTTTCCGTGATTTTAGAAATAGAGCACTTATTACTCCTAGGCATTTTATTTTTTTAGTTTTAGAGAACATAAGAGTGAGATGCAAACTTGAACAATTAGCTGCAAATATAGGGTGGAATAGATTTAATCGGTGTAATGTGCCCATTTCTGCCACTCTATCTATAGAGTTTTATACAATAGTTAGATATAATTCTAAGATGGATCTGTTTTTATTTAGGCTTGGAGTGTTAGACCCCGTTTCTGGAGTCTAACTTTCATGCTCTCTCTGATACCATAAGACGTCGGATCCCATTTTCGGAGCTCGGCAATCGCATTCGGATAACATACATTCATCAACTATACTTGCATTCAAAACTCCCCTTGTTAAGCTCAGCTCCGCTCTTCGAATAGTCAACTAATCCATTTATCCAACTGATAGGTCTAATTGTTAATAGTCGACTTACAGCTAAATAGTCGACTTTTCCAATGCTCCATTTCAACCCGAATACCTCAAGGAATAGCGTTACTGAGTCCACCATTTTACACATGTACCTGCTTCGAGGCTATAGGCGTAGCTTTTTCTATAGGCATTCAATTTAGGGTTTCCTTGGATAGTTTGAAAGAGGACTTCAACAGCTACAACGTTCATGAAGACCTCAAAGACCACTTGAATCTTCTGAAGGGTTGAAAATAAGGCAAAAGATAAACTGTGAACAGTAACATAGAAGAAATCTGTGAAAGGTAACACAAACGAAGTCTGTGAATAGTAACACAGAAGAAGTCCATGAACAGTAACACAGATGAAGTCTGTGAACAGTAACACAGAAGAAGTCTGTGAACAGTAACACAGAAGAAATCCATGAATAGTAACACAGACGAAGTCTGTGAACAGTAACACAGAGGAATCTGTGTACAGTAACACAGACGATATTCTTCAACTAATATAACTTCTTAACTCCTTCTCATTATCCTCTGTGGTT
>JANIIA010466938.1:0-18319 GCA_027478495.1 Erythroxylum alaternifolium | reverse complement strand
ACATATAAGTAAGATATGTTATGGTATAAAAGCATGAAGATGAATTAATAATGGTTAAGGTGTTTTTCATTGGATTATGCCCACGTTATGGTAATAAGCTCACGTTTTATGACCGCTGAGTTGGACTCCGGAAATGGGGTCTAACACTTATACATGTACAAACTGATCCTGACCACTAACTCATGTTCATATGTAGTGGTTAAACTCCAGTTGGTCTAACTGGGTGTCTCCTCTGAGTCTGAAAAATATATTGCAAATTTTGGAGTGAGTTTTGCGAAGTCAGTGAGTGAACCATCATTGATGATCTCACTCTAGTCAAAAACACACTATCACACAACCAACCAATATCACAACATTTTCTATCGCAATAAAACATAATGAATGTCACAAACTTCACATACATTATTTCAGAACCTGTATAACTCAATCAATCACATTATCATGGCATATCACTTTAACATCATAATTTCAGAAAAGGTTTTATAAGCATATATTTCATAATCATAAGTATACAAATGCAAATGCATATGAGACTTCAGATTCGTTATTGTTGTGACTGAGTGCCTTTCAGATACAGATATAGATACAGATACAGACACAGATACTATCCCATTGGGCTCAGTTAGATACGGAAATCATGGGGCACAACTTTATGTGCAAAATTATGAGCTTAATTTTGAGGGTTTTAAATAGATTAAAACTTACTTAAAACCTCCCATGTAGCACTTCTTTAATGTCGATAGCTTGACGTAACCTTTATGCTCAACTTCATCCTAGATCTATAATCAGTGGCTTGCTTCCACCCTTTTCTCTACAAAATGATTTTATAGCCTGCAAATAAGCCACATATTATAGGATGATGAAAAGGACATGACGTGCTCCTGTTATTTCTTTATTTTTTTTAGCAAGCACTTTTAATTCTTCTTCTTTGTATTTTGATTTTTCTTATCTTCTTCTTGTCTTTCAATTTTGTTCTGCTTGCTCCTTAAAGATAAGTGAAAATTAATCTTCGAAACCTGCCTAAATGTAGTGCTTTCGACTTATTTTAATTTCTTTGCTTTCGAATTATACCTAAAATCACAAATGAGTCAAAGTAAGTATCTTAAGCATTTCTAAGACATTATTCACTAAGTGTAGTATATCAAATGAATCAAAATTTAAACACATATTATGTTTCATGTGAGTATGCTTAGAAGCTATCGGTCAGATCCTACTCATGTAATACTGACTTAGGAGATTGACGTTTCGAATAATCTGAGTTATGTTGAAGAACTAGTTAAGATAATTGGCTACCAAAATAAACAATTGAGAAACCGAGTGATCCCATTGTTGAAAGTCCTTTAGAGAAATTGTTCAAATGAAGAAGCCATATGGGAAATGGAAGAGAACATGAAAAGACAGTACCCTACCTATTTGATCATTCAGGTAAGAATTTGGAGGACGAAATTTCTTAAGGGGGAGAATTGTAATATCCTATTTTTTGGTACATGCTTAGGATTCAACTTTAGATCAAACGTTGCATATATATGCATAACATTAGCATTCATACATGAATTATAATTTGTACACATTACAAGTTAGCATATACACTCAATTGACATGTCCCGAGGTATAAAAGATTTTAAGTGAAAATGATATGAATTGAATTGTTATGTCTTGAATTTTAGTATGATTCGATTACAATTGGTAATTTGGAATTAATTGTGATTAATTGGGAGATTGATGAAATAATATGTATATTTGGACTAGGACAAATGCCTAGTGGTAGGATAAATTGATACGTGAAAAATTAAGATGATTATGCCTGTAATTGAGTGACATTTGGCATAGTTAAATAAGTGACAAATGGATTAGTGATTAAATGAAAAATGGATCAATTATTGCGTGACAAGTGGACCAATGATTAAGAGGCATATGGACTAATTATTTGGTGACAAATGGCAACTTATGGAGTGGATTAGTGGCAGCATCTTAGTTAAGCAAATGTCTTCCATGCCTTAGGACAAATGTTGAGATTAGAAGTTGACACCTAGCATTTTGACTAAACAAAGTTTCTACTGGTTCCTTTATTCTTCATCACCATCGAAATTGCTTCAAACTTTTCTCTAAACTTTTGTTAAATTCTAGCCAAGTTGTTACACGAAATATACATGTTAATCCTTCATAAAATAGCCAAGAAAACCAGCCTATTGCTACCTTCATTTTGTTGTTGAAATCAGTTCATTATCATCTTGAGTTTGTGTTGATTTTGCTTGCATGGAGACTTAGTTTAATCTGGAGTTTTATACTGAATTGGAAGCCTTATAAGTAAGTAGCTACTTGATCTTTATGGCATGCTTAGCAGTATGAGAATGATGTTTGAATTGGAATGAAATGAATGAGATATTGGTGATGATATGTGCTGGAAAAATGTTGCATGAACTTGGAAGCTTTTATGCTTGTTCTTGGAGTATAAAAACCATGGAATTTTAGGTTGAAATATGGATGAATTAGGTTTGGATCTGATGTATTAAAAAGGTGAATTTATGCCAAAGAAAAATGTGAATATAGTGTCCTTGAGTTAAGAAGGAATTAGGACTATATGCACGATAAGATATGATAGTGTATGGTTTGATTTTTGATGCATGAAAGACCATAATTTTGAGCTAGAATTGGAGTATAATTTAGACCTTAATGAGGTTCCATAATGAGCATGAATTCTAGAAAATTGGATTTGTAAAAGATGTTTCAATTTATCATAAATTCGTGGAGAATTGGAAGAAAACATACAGAACACGATCATGGCCTTCAGTGCACGATCGTTGCCTAATTACTTTAGTTCTGTCACCATCGTGGCTATCGGTGCACAATTGTGGCCTATTGTATATGGTTCTGTCATGATCGTAGGTAGATCCAACACGATCGTGGGCTAGTATGAAGAGTGAAATGTTGTATTTTAGGTGATATTTGAAACAACTAATGAAAGGATACTATCTTATGATGCATTAGGGTTTGAAATGAACCTAATTAGATGTTGAATAAGTTGGTTGAATGATTGATTGATGAACTTAAGATAATTAAGTTAATTGAAGTGTAAACCTAAGTGAAAACAAGACATATCCAAGTGATAATATATGAATGATTATGATGAATTATGATTAAGGAAACATACTCGGGATAGTCATTAGGCATGCATTAAACATGGCACATATATGTATGTGCATAATTGAATATGTATTTGTTTGATCATGATAGTAATGTGTACAATGTATGTGTATTTAGACACTCAAGTCGACCGCCATCTACAAGACATTACTGGACCATCTAGGCAATAGTATATACGGGAGTGTACTGTGAGTCAACCTAGATGATATCACTAAGATTGATTTATTTTTATTTTTGTTTAATTACCATATATTGAACTGTTAGTGACTTGATTGTGACAATTCTGGACTTTAAGGTCCGAGGAGATTGATATTTAGGAATGTATTGGAAGTGTTTTATTTGCATTTGAAAGCTGAATGATATATAATTACGTCTGAATTCTAAATGATTTCTAAATATTCAACGAAAGTTGAATGCCGGACTGAGGTCCGATGAATATGGGATTTTATCTGTGCATTATAAGTAATTATTGTTCATGGCATATTCTATGATTTGATGCATTACATTAAATGCATGATTAGATAAAGATGTTATGATCAGAGTAGCCAGTCTGAAAAAGTTTTAACTTTAGAATTCTGCATTTAGAGCTTCACTCTGTGATTTTTATATCTGATTGAACCCAATACAGGTCAATATCTATATCTATAAGCAATTGGTCACAACAAATAATAACGAGAGTGGAGTCTCATAAACATCTACATTAGTACATGATTATGAACTATATGATTATGAAAAGACTTCTTAATTGTGATGATAGTGTGATATGTATCACTTTTGATAAATTGACTAACTGAGATAGATGATGATGTTACCTAAAAAGATAATGTGATTTGCTAAAATGAAGAATATTATGTATTTGGTTTATATCTGTTATGTTTGAGGTGTTGAATGAGTGAAATCATCAATGATGGTTAACTCACTGAGTTCGCAAAACTCATCAAAATTGCAATGTGGCTTTTTAGGTATGAGACAGGAGACCTAGTTCCTAAGGTATTCTAGAAGATGGATTTAGATTAAGTTATGGCTCAAAGGTCTGTCAGCTGGCATATGAGGAGTTGAGTTATTTTTAACTAGTTTTCTTTACATGTAGATCTTTTTTATAAAGAGAGATGTTTATGATAATGTAAATATTTGTTAAATGAAATTACTACTATAATGTAACTTTTGTTAATTAATGAAATATGGAGTTAAGTTTTTACGCATTGTGTTCTTTGTTTGATGCCATTTAAGTGTATGAGATTGCTCTAACATGCCATTGGGTATGTACTGGAATGTCCTCTAGATGTTCGGGTGTATACTCTACGTGGTAGTGAAATCGCATAGTTGAACTTCTCTTCCAACTCGCAATCCATCTGGTCGAATTCTCTCTTCATACTCTCTATCCATCTTTTGGCCTCAGCAGGGTTTGTACTTCTGTAGAAGTCCACAGCCCCCTGCTGTCTCAGTTTATCATACCTCCTTTTCTTTCTCTTAGGTCGAGGTACAGAAGACTCTCTACTGGCTCCTACTAATTCTAAGTCAGCTAAGTGTCCAACTTGATCACCTATGGCGGATGACCTATAATAGACAATAATAGCGATTACTATCTGAGTTTCTCACTAGATAACATGTCCATATGGTTATATCTGTCCCTATGGATGCCAAATCATGGTCTGATACCAAAAATGTAGCACCTCACTCCCATCTGACACGTGTCCATACATCCGTTAGAGTTTTTCTAATTAGTCTTAGAAGTTACATCTCCCTCTCGTACCTGAAAAGCCACGTTATAATTTTGATGAGTTTTGTGAATTTAGTGAGCAAGTCATCATCGATAAGCTCAATCATATCATATAACACATACAGTTTACAAACAATTCACATTATCAAATAAGGAACAAAACTTCACTAATCATTATATTGCATCAAATACCATTTTTTCACTTAATTCACATTTCTCCTATATAACGATTCAAACACTTTATTTTGATCATTTAAAACATACATATCAAATCCATAGGCAATGCACATATGACTCACATTCAATTATTACGTTGTTGTGACCGAGTACCTTTTTAATTGTCCCATATCCATTGTGAATACTGGGCTCATTAATAAATGTTCTGTATCAATTGGGGATATCGGGCTCATTTTACATTATGAGCCAGAGGCTCTTACCACATTCTGAGCTTTAAGCTCTTTTGCACTAGTGACTCCGGTCACAACTGCCTTTATCTGATCATGCATTCATGTAATGAAATGTATCAGATCTCAGATATTCAATCAGTCACTTATATTCACTTTACACTTTCACTTTCAAATTTTCATCGGACCTAAGTCTGGCCACTTCTAATATGATTTTCATCCATCAAACACCTCAGACAATAAATTTTCGTAATTAACACATTCATATCAATAATAATTCAATAATTAAAATTTAAGCAAAGATAGACAATCTTAGTGAGAACATCTAGGTTACTCACAGTATGCTCCAGATAACTATTGCCTCGATGTCCCAGCAATGTTTAGATGCAGTCGTTCTATTTGTGCTTTTATAACATGCAACACATACACATTTACACGTTACTAATTTACACAATCACTTTAATACTCAATCATACACATATGTATATGTGTTATGTATAATGTATGCATAATTTGACTATTTCGGGTATATTTCCTTAATTCACATCTCGTGATTATCTAACATTATACTGGTACATGTCTAACTTACTCTTAGGATTATACTTGAACCTCAATTATAATTGCTTATTGTAAATTTCCTCAATCAATCATTCACCAAGGTTATTCTAGCATTATAAGATCACATAATATCTAATTTCTCATTCAATCTTACTTAATATACCTTAATCAACTCCTTTGAATCACATTAGCATTCATCGGGTCACTTTCATTCTTATAACATCTCCAATTTTGCAGCTATTGTTTTATTGATATCAACCATCCATGCTTACATTATAACCTTAATTATCACCATAAACATATCACATATTTAATCACTTAATCCATCATCAAACTAAGTTCATTTCAAGCTTCATTCAAGCCTAAATGCATTATAGGAAAGTACCTAACCATTTGTTATTTCAGACATTGCATAAAAGACAATAATTCACATAAATGGCCATTCCCATGATTATGGATGACTTCCCACGATCATGGGTTAGGTTAATAGAACATTTCCAGCCATTTATGCAATTCCCACAATCATGGATGTATTCCCACGATCATGGGTTATTCACATCTGAAAATCCCAGCAATTCATCTTTCATTTTTTCCATATTTTCAACTCCTATATGTTACATCCAAACTATCTTATGCTTAGTTCATCATTTCTACATTTTTTCTTCATCAAGATAACTTCTATTCCAATTCAAAACATCCAAAAAACAAGTCATACAAGATTATTGATCATAATCACAAAAATAGGACATCAAACATGTCCATATATTCGTCAATGTTTCAATACACATTCAACTCCAATATCACCTTCATTTTATCTCTAAACTATCATCCTAGTTCCTTTCTTTTCAAGACATTACATTAGCCTTTTCTTTAGCTTCAAACTCACTCTAATTCATCTCTATAACAACCAATGAAACCTTATTATTATACATCAAAAATAGAGCATAAAAATGTTCATTCATATATCATAGTTTTTGCATTCTTTTTACACCCTTAAAATGATCATTCCATCTCAAAAACATCTCTACAACAACTTATGAATTATTAATCATCATATACAAAAAACAATCAGGACACCTATATGCTCATTTCTTCACCCACATTTCAACGTATACTCATCACAATTTTATGATCATTCAACCTATAACTATCATTATAATAATTGCTATTTAATAAACCATAAATAACAATGTTTTACACTTACTTGTTTAACTTCAAGGTCTTCAAATCACAACTTAACCTAGCGTCCAAGCATCATATGATCATTAACATAATCAAAAGCAAGATGGAAAAGATTGGGTCTTCATCAAGAAAAAGAGGTAGCAAAGATCTTTGTTCGAGTAGCAAAGTACAAGATTTAAGTAAGGCTTTAACTTAGGAAGTGATGGTGAGAGTGTTTCGTAAATAGAGGGATGAAAAATGAAGAGAGCATGTGGCAGAAGAATAAAAATGAAAGTTGATGTTCTTATTTAAGTGTATATCGTGGGATGATGGGTTAAAGGCTTATGTTAAAAAGCTTGGTAAGTGTCATGACAATTACAGCTTAATTAACAATCTTAATAATGCTAATAATGCTAATGTCTTCTGATTTTTATACCTAATATCATTTAATCTCTAGTCCATTTAACCCAAAATTTCTAATTCAATTGTATCCCAATTTTCTATGACATTTGTCATTAAATCCTAAAGCCATACGTTAATTCTTTCTATTGCCATTTGTCACTTCTTTCTATTACCATAAATCAATTAGCTTGCCACTTGGCATTTTTCCTATTCAAAAAATACCCAAATTTTCATAAAGTTCTAAAATTTCACCATAAATTCTAAATCAATAATATAATTCACCAAATTTATATTTTCAAGACAAAATATTCAATATTTGCATCACAATCATTTAAAAATCTATTATAACGGAAAAATGTCAATTGAGTGCATGAACAGTTGTTGTAATGTGTGCAAGCATCAAATTCACGTGTGAGTGTATGCTTATATTATGCATAAGTATGAAATGCATTTCCTAATTTCTCGATACTATTTCTCATTTACAGAAATATGGGGTTCTAACCCTTATTATAGGAAAAGGGGATACTACAATTGTCCCCTCCTTAAGAATTTTCGTCCTCAAAATTCCTACCTGATTGTTCGAATAAATGGGGATATTGTTTCTTCATATGCTCCTCTGTTTCTCACATAGCTTCCTCACTGGAGTGATTCTTCCAAAGAACTTTCACCAAGGAAATTACTCAGTTTCTTAACTGTCTCGTTTGATATCCCACTATCTTGACCAATTCTCAATATAATTCAGATTACTAGTAACTTCTATTTCCTATTTTGGTAGCACATGTGTTGGACCAGATTGATATCTTCTGAGCATACTCACATAGAACACATTGTGTATTTGAAGCATCTCAATTGGTAAGGCTAACTTATATGTCAATGGTCTAATTCTCTCAATGATCTCATAAGGACCAATGTATCTAGGGATGAGCTTATCCTTTTTACCAATCCTCAACACTCCTCGCCAAGGTGATACTTTTATAAACACTTTATCTCCTGCTCTGTACTCTATATCCCTCCAGTGTTGATCGTTATAACTCTTCCGTCTATCTTGAGCTACTTTAATTCTATTCCAAATCAATTTCACTCTATCAACTGTGTCTTGAATCAGTTTTAGGCCTTCAATAATTCTTAGACCCTCTTCATCCTAGTACAACGGTAATCAACACTTTATGCCATATAACGCCTCATACGGAGCCATTCCGATATTACGATGATATTGGTTATTATATGCAAACTCAATCAGAGCTATATACTGATCATATGCTCCTTAGAACTCCAATACATAAGCTCTGAGCATATCCTCAACATTTTTAATTGTCTTCTCACTCAGCCTATCTGTTTGAGGGTGAAATATAGTACTGAATTTAACTTCGTACCTATAGTTGACTGTAAGCTCCTCCATAATCTTGAGGTTAATATGGAATCCTGATTCAATACAATGGACACTGGAACCCCATACAACCTCACTACTTCATTCACCTTCCTCTAGGCTAACTGATTCAGTGTATTAGTCTCTCTCACTGGTAAGAAATGGGTCAACTTTGTCAATCGGTCTATAATAAGCCATATAGCATCATGCTACCTCAAAGTTCTCGACAACCTCGTAATAAAGTTCATAGTAATTCGCTCCTATTTCCACTCTAAAATTGGTAATGACTGCAAATTACCAACCGAAGCTTGATGCTCGGCTTTTATTTGTGGGTAAGTTATACACTTAATCACATAGTCAACTACTTGCTTCTTCATTACTGGCCACTAGAAATGTTGCTTCAGAGTGTTATACAACTTGGCAGTACCAAGATGCATAGCATAAGTAGCTATATATGCTTCCTCTAGAATCTCTTTCCTTAGATCCTCAATATCAGGTACATATAACCTCTGTTTTAACCATAGTGTCCTATCTCTCAATTCAAACTCAGAATTTGAATTCACCTTCAACTTCTCAACAATTTTTAGATCTTTATTTTGAACTTTTCTAATTCTGTCATAAAATACAGGTCTCAGCTTTAGCATAGCTATCAATGTCTCATTCTGCTCTAGATTTAACTCAACATTTAATGCTCTTAGTTGTACTAAACTTAGAACCTCAATAACTGTACTTGAGCTACGCTGCTATCCGATTTTCTACTTAATGCATCTGCCACCACATTAGCTTTTCCCAGATGATACTCAATTGTGCAGTCATAATCTTTCAACGATTCTATCCATCTCCATTGTCTCATATTTAAGTCCTTCTGACTCAAAAAACACCTCAAACTCTTATGATCAGTAAATATCTGGAATGTCTCTCTGTATAAATAGTGTCTCCAAATCTTTAGAGCAAAAACTATTATATCAAGTTATAGATCATGTACTGGATAATGGAACTCATGAAACCTTAACTGTCTCGATGCATTTGCTATCACTTTACCATGTTGCATTAGTACACATCCCAATCTTTGATGAAAAGCATCACTATACACCACATAACCTCCAAATCTAAAGGGATTAGTCAATACCGGTGTTGTAGTTAACCGATGCTTTAGTTCCTCAAAACTCCTCTGACATTCACCATTCCATCTAAATGGTACATTCTTCCTCAGAAGTTTTACCAAAGGGGATGAGATCAGTGAAAACTCGTCGACAAACCTCCGGTAATATCTGGCTAATCCAAAGAGACTCCAATTTCAGACACATTTCTTGGAGTTTCCCACTTCATTACTGCTTCTACTTTCCATGAGTCGACTTGTATACCTTGTCTAATTACTGTGTGACCCAAGAACATTATTTGATTTAACCAATATTCAAACTTACTAAATTTAGCATACAACTATTTCTCTCTTATAATCTGTAGGACTAACCTCATATGTCCAATATGTTCCTCTTTGTTCTTCAAATAACCAAAATGTTATCAATAAACACAATCACGAAACGATCTAAGTAGGGTTGAAATATCTTATTCATTAAAGTCATAAATGTAACTAGAGCATTAGTTAACCCAAATGGCATCAATAAGAACTTGAAATGCCTATACCTGCTCCTAAATGCAATTTTCAGTACATCAACCTCTGCTATCTTCAACTGATAGTACCCAGATCTCAAGTCTAACTTAGTGAACACCTGAGCTCCCTACAATTGATCAAGTAAGTCATTAATTCTCTGTAATGGGTACTTGTTCTTCCTTGTTACCTGATTCAACTATCTGTAGTCGATACACAGTCTCAGAGTCCCATTTTTCTTCTTTACAAACAAAACTAGGGCTCCCCATGGTAATACACTGGGTCTGATGAAACCATTTTCCAACAACTTTTGCAGCTGAGCTTTAAGTTCCTTCAGTTCCACAGGTGACATCCTATATGAAGGAATAGATATAGGAGCAGCACCTGGAACTAAGTCAATCATAAACTCCATTTCCCTATCTGGGGGTAAACCAGATAACTCGGCAGGAAATACATCCAGGAATTTCCTAACAACAGGAATATCCTACACAGTCTACTCAGTTCAAGTATTAACTACGTGAGCCAGATAAGCCTCACATCCTCCTTGCATCAGTCTTAAAGCACTCGTGAATGAGATCAATCTAGCTGGCACTGCTTGACTAATACATTGAAATTCTACTCTCGGTTGATTAGAAGATTTTAATATTACCTCTTGTGTAACAGTTTATGATAGCTCTATAAGTAGTGAGCCTATCTATTCCTAGAATAATATCTCTCTCCTCTAACTGCAATACAATAAGATCAGTTTCTAATTCTATCTGATCAACCCAAATTATAGATCAGTTTCTAATTCTGCCTGATCAACCCGAATTATACACATTTTATATACTTCTCCTATTACTGTGGTACTACCTATTAGTGTACTCACCTCTAATCCATGTTTCAATAGTTCTCTATCATAATGTAGCCTAGATGCCATATACGGTGCGATAAAAGAATGCGTAGATCTTGGATCTAGAAATGTAAAAACTTCAAAGTCGAAGATATGTAACACACCTGCAACGACATTTAGGGAGTTTTGAGGCTCCTGTCTGGTCATTACATAAACTCTGGCTTGAGACTACAGTTTGTTGCTTCGCAACTTAGTCCTAAAAGTAGGAATCCCTAAACTCATTTTACATTTACCACGACCTCTTTGTCCAGATCCATTAGCTTGGCTCTGCTGGACAGTTGTCTTTTTCAATGTTCCTCCTTTCACTCCCGACCGTACCCAGAAAACTACGGGACAGTCTATGATCTGATGTTTGTAGGAGGCACATTGAAGACAAGCTCCTATTAACTTCCACCACTCTCCACTGTGCTTCTTCCCATAATGTTCGTAGTTAGGTAGCTATCCTGATACTGTACCTTTTCCACTACCAGATTGTACAAAATTATTTGTCTGAAGCCTGATTGTCTCGATCTAGCCAGTGGTCAAAAAGATCTATTTTGGTGACTGCTAAACCTTCTACCAGAACTAACCTGAGATTCACTAGGCCTATTTATACTAGACTCTTGTCTGAATTCCCCTTGAGCTTCTCTCAACAATTGCTCTATTCAGATCGAGGCAGCTCTCAACTTAGAGAAACTGCTTAGATTTGTTATAGCTAGCCTCGTCCTAATCTCTATGTTTAACCTATCTTCAAACCTCCTACACTTATCTTCCTCTGTAGGAATAAAGGCAGTAGCATACCCTATCAGCTCATTAAACTTTATCTCATATTATGCCACAGAGATATTGCCCTACTTCAGATCTAGAAATTCTTTCATCTTTCTGTCGAGATAGATCTTGGGCATGTAATTCTCCTTGAAGACCTTCAGAAAATCTTCCCACTTCAAGCTACAAGCCCTGATGGTACTGCTTGAAACAGTATTCCAGCATTGTTATGTTGGACCTTGCAATAGTGAAACTATATAGTTGAACTTCTCGTCTGACTCACAATCCATCTGATTAAATACTCTCTCCATACTATCTAGCCATCCTTCGGCCTCAGCAGGGTCTGAACTTTCGTAGAAATCCACAACCCCCTGCTTTCTCAGTTTATCATACCTCCTTTCCTTTCCCTTAAGAATTCTCAGAGGCATTCTCTCCAGAGGAGTTATAGAAGACTCTCTACTGGCTCCTACTGATTTTAAGTCAGCTGAGTGTCCAACTTGATCACATATGGTAGATGACCTATAATAGACAATAATAGCGATTACTCTTTGAGTTTCTCATTATATAACATCTCTATATGCTTATATATGTCCCTATAGATGCTAAACCATGCTCTGATACCAAAAATGTAACACCCCAGTCCCATCTGATACATGTCCGTACGTCCATCAGATGTTTGAGCACATGCTCGATGGAAGCAATATGTTAAAGCTCACTTATATCATGGCATCATAATTAAAAATGTGCATAACACAATATTTAGAACTCAATTCCTCATTTCATTTCATAAAACATAATGTACATCATAGTATTACATTACACAATCCACATATATACAACATCAAAACTTTAAGAGTCTATTGCTCCTTTACACATTCTACATGAAAGAGGAATTGTACAAAAACTCTATCTAACTCTTCAGTTTTAGTAAACTAACCTTTGAGCCATTTTCTTTAGTCCCAAAACACAATCTTAGACTTCTTCTAACTAGTCTTAGAAGTTATGTATGCTCTCTTATACCTGAAAAGCCACGTTACAAATTTGATGAGTTTTGCGAACTCAGTGAACAAACCATCATCAATGAGCTCACTTATATCACATAACACAAACAATTCATAGACAATTCACATTATCAAATAAGGCACATCACTTCGCTAATCATCATATTGCGTCAAATACCATCTTGTTCACTTAATTCACATTTCTCATTTAGAACAATTCAAACACTTTATTTCAATCATTTAAAACATACATATCAAATGTATATACAATGCACATGTGACTCATATTCAATTATTACATTGTTATGACCAAGTGCCATTTTAATTGTCCCGTATCTATTATGGATATAGGGCTCATTATTAATTGTCCCATATCTATTAGAGATACCAGGCTCATTTTATATAGTGAGCTCGAGGCTCTTACCACATTCTGAGCTTTAAGCTCTTTTTTGCTGGCAAATCCGGTCACAACTACCTTTATCTAATCATGTATTCACGTAATGAAATGCATCAAATCTTATATATTCAATTAGTCATTTGTATTCACTTTACACTTTCACTTTTACATTTTGATCAAACCTAAGTCTGGCATTTAACAATTATGTTTAGTACATATTTTTATGTCAGATTCACGTACAATGAGCACTTCCAATGCATGCATCAAACGCCTAGGACAATCAATGTCTAGAATTAACCTATTCACATCAATAATAATTCAATAACTAAAATTTAAGCAAAGATAGACATGCTTAGTGAGAACATCTAAGTTACTCATAGTACGCTACAGATAGCTATTGCCTCGTTGTCTTGGCAATGTTTGGATGCGGTTATTCTACTTGCACTTATATAACACGCAACACATACACATTTACGCATTACTAATTTGCACAATCACTTTAATACTCAATCATACACATATATATATATGTGTGTTATGTATAACGCATGCTCAATTTTACTATTCTGGGTATATTTCCTTAATTCACATCTCGTGATCTTTTAACTTTATATTAGTACATGTCTAGCTTACTCTTAGGTTTATACCTCAAGTATAATTGCTTATTCTAAATTTCCTCAATCAATCAATCACCAAGGTTATTCTAGCATTATAAGATCACGTAATATCTAATTTCTCATTCAATCTTACTTAATATACCTTGCTCAACTCCTTTGAATCACATTAGCCTTCATAGGGTCACTTTCATTCTTATAACATCTTCAAATTTCCAAATTTTGTTTCATTGATATCAACCATCCATGCTTACATTATAATCATAATTATCACCCTAAACATACCACATATTTAATCACTTAATCCATCATCAAACTAAGTTCATTCAAGCCTAAATTCATTATAAGAAAGTATCTAACAATTTCTTGTTTCAAACATTGCATAAAAGACAAGAATTCACGTAAATGGCCATTCCCACAATCATGGATAACTTCCTACAATCGTGTGTTACGTTAACAGAACATTTCCAACCATTTATGCAATTCCCACGATCGTGGATTTATTCCCATGATTGTGGGTTATTCACATCCGAAAATTCCATCAATTTATTTTCTAATTTTTCCATATTTTCAACTCTTATATGTTACGTCCAAATTATGTTATGCTTTGTTCATCATTTCTGCATCATTTCTTCATCAAGATCACTTCTATTCCAATTCGAAACATCCACAAAACAATTTATACAAGATTATTGATCATAACCACAAACATAGAACATCAAACATGTCTATATATTCATCAATGTTTCAACAAATATTCAACTCCATTATCACCTTCATTTTATCTCTTAACTATCATCCTAGTTCTTCTCTTTTCAAGACATTGCACTAGCCTTTTCTTTAGCTTCAAACTCACTATAATTCATCTCTATAATAACCAATAAAACCCTTGTTATTATACCTCAAAAACAGAGCATGAAAATATCCATTCATATATCGTAGTTTCTACGTTCTTTCTACACCATTAAAATGATCATTCTATCTCAAAAACATCTCTACAACAACTGATGAATTATTAATCATCATATACACAAAAATAGGACATCTATATGCTCATTTATTCAACCACGTTTCAGCATATACTGATCACCATTTTATGATCATTCAACCTCTAACTATCATCATAATAATTGCTATTCAATAAACCATGAAGAAAAATGTTTTACACTTACTTGCTTAACTTCAAGGTCTTCAAATCACATCTTAACGCTAGCTTCCAAGCATTATACAATCATAAACATAATCAAAAGGAAGATTGAAAAGATTGGGTCTTCATCTAGAAGAAGAGGAAACAAACATCTTTATTGTTGTGGTGAGAGTGTTTCATAAACTGAGGGATGAAAAATGAAGAGAGCATGTAGTAGAAGAAGAAAATGAAAGATGATGTTCTTGTTTAAGTGTATATCATGGGATGATGGGTTAAAGGCTTAGGTTAAAAAGCTTGGTAAATGTCATGACAAGTGTCATGACACTTACCTCTTAGACATTTTGGGACAAATGGACCAGAGATTAAATGATATTGGGTATAAAAATTAGAAGACATTAGCATTTTTAGCATTATTAACATTGTTAAAAAGCTTGGTAAGTGTCATGACACTTACCTCTTAATTAACAATGTTAATAATGTTAACAATGCCAATGCCTTCTGATTTTTGTACCCAATATCATTTAATATGTGGTCCATTTGTCCCAAAATTTCTAATCCAATTGTCTCCCAATTTTTTATGACATTTGTCTTTAAATCCTAAAACCATGTGTCAATTATTTCTATTGCCATTTATCACTTCTTTCTACAACCATAAATTAATTATCTTGCCACTTAGCATTTTTCCTAGTCCAAATATACCCAAAGTTTCATAAATTTCCCAATTTTCACCATAAATTTTAAATCAATAATATAATTTACCAATTCAATTTTTTCAAGACAAAATATTCAATATTCACATCACAATTATTTAAAAATTAATTATACCCAAAAAATGTCAATTGAGTGTATGAACAGTCGTTGTAATGTGTGCAAACATTATATTCTCATGTGAGTGTATGCTTATATTATGCAAGAGCATGAAATGCATTTACTAATTTCGCGATGTTATTTCTCATTTATAAAAATCTAGAGGGAGAAAATGGGATACTACACTATTGAAATTGTAACTGCTATTACTGTCAGTTCTGTTGGAACTAGAGATTGTTGGTAGTAGGAGTCTTGATCAATTCTTCCAAAGAATTACCTAAACTGGAAGAAGAGGCTCCTTGTTGCCTTGGTTGAAATCTTAGTAATCCTTGTGACTGATTTTGGAGGTAATTCTGCTACCTGCTCCCTTCGTAGTCAAAGTTGGGATGATCCCTCCAGCCTGGGTTATATGCTTACGAGTGCGAGTTGTTTTGGTTCGAAAAGTTCTCTCCTATAGCATTTATGTACTCCATACTTCCTTCTTGTAATGTCAGGCACTTATCAGTTGGATGGCTTAAGTTTGAACATATTTCACACACTTTCACTTGTGCCTGTCCAACTGTAATTTATCTCACAAAAAATGTTAGTTCATTTAAATGATGTTCGATAGATGAATTACTTAACTCATTTACTCATCTTGAGTGTCGAATTGTTATATGTTAGCGGCCATCTGCTAGAGTAAAATTTTAGCTTCAATGGGAGTATTCTCGCAAAGTGCCCCATCACTCATTGCGTCAATCAAACTCCTCTCTATCGATAACAATCCTTTATAGAAATATTGGATGAGGAGTTGTTCTAATATGTTGTGGTATGGACAGCTGGCACGTAACTTCTTGAATCGCTCCTAGTACCAGTAAAGGGATTCTCCGTTATACTGCTTGATACCACATATCTCCTTCCGAATACTTATTGTCCTTAAGCCTAGAAAATATTTCTCTAAGAATAGCCTCTTCATCTCTAGCCACATATTTACGCTCCCAACTGATAGATCAAATAACCAGTCCTTTGCTGCATCCTTGAGTGGAAAGGAAAGGCCCTCAAGATCATCTGCTTGTCTGTCACCTTGGGAGGCTTCATGCTTAAACAAACCATATAAAGCTCCTTGAGATGTTTAAGTGCATCCTCACCTGCAAGACCATAAAAGTTAGGTAATAAATGTATTAGCCCATACTTTAACTCAAAGTTAACATGTTTAGTAAAATTCAGAAATGCTACGCATAATTGTCTTTAAGTTAAATCGAGCGCAACCAACTCCATCAAAGTTCTTGGGTTTGCCATCTTGTCTTTAGATTCTGATTCTTCTACTAGAGTTGATCTTGCTTCCCTACGTAATCTCCGTAATGATCTCTCGATCTGCAGATCAAGCTGCTCAAGTTCTCTACAAGGATATCTAGTCACTGTCATACACTAACACTAACAACTATTTAAAAATTAACACATAGCAAAAAGAAAGGATTATAAACAAATATATACACAAAACACCAATTAAAATCAAAAACAAAAAGTAAACTACCACACTTTGTGGCAATGGCGTAAAAATTTAATAGCACGTGATGAGTGCACTGTAAAATTTACTTGGCTTTGCACATTAAAATTTGTAGTTATGGTGAGTCAGGATCAAATCCACAGCGAATATTTGATTAATTTTAGTAACAAAATTAATTGATCCTAAGAAAATATGAAAAGTAGGGATTTTAGATTTTAAGCAATTTGGAAAATAAAATAAAAGTAAACTATCGAAAGAAAATTAAAGGAAGCAATCGAAAATGAATAAAGTCTCAAATATGGGTCTGGTTCTAGTGTCAATCTCGATCGAAACACGAGCAAACATATTCCATCATCCTGACATCTTTATACCTCTCTTTGGACTATTGATCTGAAACTAACAGTATATTCTGATAATCCCACTTTTCCCTTAATTTGTGTTTAATCAAAATACGATTGTTAATTAATCCTAACTATCGAATAACTTAGGATATGATCTCTAGATTCAATTTGGCAGCAACATTACGAAGTGAAAAACAATCAATATAGGCAATAACTGTATACATTTAGGTTATCTAACCGAAGTTATGTTGTTCCTAACGATTCAAGATCATTAGATGCCACTAACAAATGTCAAATGTAACAATTACATATTACATTCAACAATAGGATCAAAATAGAACAATCAAAATAACATGTTGAGATCATCTATCCAAAACCTAATTCAATCAACACAAACAACACAATAATCTGAAAAGAGATTGCAATATTAATAGGAAGAAATAGCTTAACTATGACTTAGCATTGATATCCTGTAACATCCCATTTCCAGAGAACGGGTCGGACCAGAGAAACGGGTCCAAGTGGG
>JANIIA010466923.1:0-18319 GCA_027478495.1 Erythroxylum alaternifolium | reverse complement strand
ATGAGATGTGTTGATTTACCCCACTCTTGGACCCGTTTCTCTGGTCCGACCCGTTCTCTGGAAACGGGATGTTACACGCCCACTTGAGAGAGGAGGGAAGTCCGCCGATGCCGGCAGCTCCCTTTTGTTCTCCATAAAACAAGACCCAAGCCAAAAAAAAGAATTCAACCTAATGTTTTTGAACACTTTCTTTTTCACATGTTAAAAATAACAAAATTATCCAAACCTTTCTAATATTAAGATTGATATATCAAAACACAAGTTGTTTACAAAGTAAAGAGTCAAGGTAACAAGCGCTAAAAATAAAGAAGTTGGTGTGCTAACATTTTGAATAGTAACCACAGGAACAGTTGTAGCGTTGCCCTCCACTTGTTTATGCTCTTTGCTAACATACATGCAAAATTGCAAATATAATAAGTGAGTTATCAAATATTAGGAAGTGGCATTTCGGCAAAAAAATTCAAATGATATGACGTTAAATTTCTAAAAAGTAGTTGAAAATTACAAAGGGATATTAGGATTTATCTCTATCTTTGCAAAATTATGCACAACACTTAATATATTTATATGAATGCAATGCCTTAATTGACAAGAATTTCATTCACAAGAGCTGCAATCATCACTTACGACACTACTTAACCAATTTAAGCACATACAAAAATTCGTAATATTATTCAATCAATTCAAGTATGCACAAACATTTATAATAATATTCAAATAATTCAATTATGCCCAAGCATTTATAATTAGCAACATTTTAAGCAAAGAGTCTAATACGTAGCGTAGACTTTATTACGTATCCTAGATTGTACATGAAAGGGTTAAAAATGGAAGAAATGCAGAATACCTGATTTTGGTTCCATCTCTGATTTTGAAGTAGTTTATGAGCTCGAAACGATCTCCAATCTCCCAGGACCTTTACGGATTATGCTTCTTGACATATGGTTTAGGCCTTTTTATAATTTTATCAATATGTAAGCTCCCTTAACGAGTTAGAGGATTTGTATGCTTACGATTGATATAAGAAACTGTATGAGATCTTAACCTATATATATAACTTCCATATTAAGCTTCCCTATCACAAGTCCGATATGGGCCCGGTCTATATTAATAGGGATCCATTTTCTACTCAGACTTTGACCCATTGATTTAGATCATTTATTGAGCTACTTTATTACCTTTATCTAGATCAAATTATATAACTTAATCGATAATTAATTGAAAAGACAAAATTACAATTAATAGTTGTCCACTTAATAGTAAAAGGCTAAAATTGTCCTACATTCTCCCCCTTGGAAATTTATTAATTACGGCTTTACTTATGTTTAAAAGAGTTTGAAAACTTGGTTAAGTACTTATGTTTAAAAGAGTTTGAAAACTTGCTTAAGTTATACTGTTGTATTGGTACCAAATTATAAAAATTAAAAACATTTGATCCAAAGGTAATGAAAGTCTAACATTCCATCCTGCAAGGCTTTCGATACCGAAAAATATCAAACACATATGTCATATGTGACACAGGTCCAATATAATCACAAATATCTAATACCTTACTAACATGAATGGGAAAATAAAGTGTGGCAAACTAGGATGATACGTTTATGATCTGATACGTATCATCTTCTTCTGTAAGTCTCGATTTCTCTAGCTTTATGCTAAATTACATGTGCTAAACTGCAGTAGAGAAATCCTACTTTCCCTCACCAAATACTAAACAAAATTAGAGAAAACTTATTTCCTCTCACCAGATGCTAAACATCATTAGAGAAAACCTTTGTGTTCTCCAACTAAATGCTAAACTGCATTAAAGAACCTTTATGTGATTATACCTTATATCCCCCTATGTCATGTAAAACTTTAAGGATATCCGTACTAAATTGTATGTGTTTAATGACATAGACTTAAGGTCAATCTTTATAAATGCGCAATAACCTTTAAATGCTTAAGATCAACACAAATCTTAAGGCTTCCATATATATTATGACTATATAAAAGAACATTTATTACTTAGCATAAAAGAAGATGATCATCTTTATTAATAAATAATCATAATTTCATAATATATCAAAATGTACAAACATTTAAGGAGCAAATACAGTGATCCCTAACTACTACTGTCTAAGGACTTTAATACACTCATACCAGATATATATGTAACAAACACTATTAGGCGAAGTCCTTTAGTCAACGAATCAGCTAACATCTCCTCAGTCTTGATGTGCTCCACTTCAACGTCACCTTTCTGAATCAACTCTTTTATGGTCAAATACTTGACCTCCAAATGCTTAGACCTTGTGATATTCTTGTTGTTATTAATGAACAACATTGCAGCAAGATTATCATAATATAACCTAACGGGTCTAGTTATCAAATCCACCACAGATAACTCAGAAATCAAGTTTTTAAGCCAAACCGCCTGTGTAGCAGCTCCATAACATGCAACAAGCTCTGCATACATGGGCGAGGAAGTCACCAGTGTCTGCTCAACACTCGCCCATGACACCGTACCATCTGCCAATATGAAAATGTATCCTAAAGTGGATTTGCGGTCATCCAAACACATAACAAAATTAGAGTCCGTATACCCTGTGAGGTTCAAATCATTGACTTTTCTATATGTCAACGTATAATCCTTGGTACCCTTTAGGTATCTCAACACTCATTTGGTTACATTATAATGATCCACACCTGGGTTAGCCAGATATCGACCCAGCAGTCTAACAACAAATGCAATGTCCATTCTAGTGCACACCTAGGCATACATCAGGCTACCAATAGCATTAGAATATGGGACATTCCTCATGGCCTCTCTCTCACCTTCATTCTTTGGACACTATGCCAAAGATAATCTCTCTGTATAAGAGATAGGTGCTATAACAGGTTTACATTCAATTAAGTCATATTAAACCTTTGTAGCACTCGCTCAATGTATGCGCTTTGCTAGAGATTCAATGAGTGTTAAGATCTGTCTTGGTGAATATGCATATCGAGGATAAAAGACGTTTCACCCAAATCCTTCATGTCAAATTGTTTGGCCAAAATTTTCTTTACCTCATGCAACATGGTCAAATCATTTGACACAAGCAAGATATCATCGACATACAATAGTATGAAGATAACTTTGCTCCCCCTGACCTTATAGTATAAACATCTTTTGACTTTGTTTTTCACAAAGCTGAATGAGGTTAAAACCTTATCAAACTTTAGGTATCATTGTCTGGAAGCTTGCTTCAAACCGTATATTGTTTTAGTCAACTTACAAACCTTGTCAGTTGTATCTTGATCCTAAAATCCTTCAGGTTGCTCCATATAGACCTCCTTATAAAGTTCACCATTCAGGAAAGTGGTCTTAATGTTCATATAATGTAGCTCCATGTCATAATGAGCTACTATTGTCATAATCACTCTAAATATATCCTTCGAGGATATAGGAGAGAGAAGGTAACATTGAAGTCAACTCTTCTCTGAGTGAATCCTCTAATAACTAGACGTGCCTTAAATCGCTTAACATAACCCTGTGTATCCTTCTTAGTCTTAAATAGCCACTTGTAACTGACAGGCCTATAATGTTGAGGTAAATTAACAAGTTCCCATACTTTATTATACCTCATAGATTACATCTCATCTTTCATTGCTTCCCACCACATGTCTACGTCTTCTGTAAAAATAGCTAGATCCATTCTCTTTGGTGGATTTGCGCAACTGCATAAGTTTTTGTACCTCAGAATCCTCTTCCTGAGCAGGTATAGGTTCATGTGCCTGCATAAGTTCATGAGAGACGGGTACGAAATAATCATAATATCTATCATGTTATCTCTTGAAGGATGTGAGGATCTTCCCTCATCATAGATATCGTATTTCAGAAACTTAGTCATTTACGATTCCACTATTCTGGCCCCTCCTTCTCTATAGTAAAATCCGTAGCCCTTAGAGTGGTTAGGATAACCCACTAAATAGCAATGGGTGGAACGAGGTTGCAATTTGCTCTCATAAAGATTATGTAACCTTACGTCAGCAGGGCATCCCCACACACGAATGTGGTCAAGGCTTGGCTTCCTTCCAACCCAGAGCTCAAAAGGCATCTTTGGTACTGACTTGCTTAGGACTCTGTTTAAGATATCCAATGCAGTCTTGATGGCTTCACCCCAAAGGTATTCAGGTAGGTTAGTTCTACTCTACATTAACATCATCATGTCCTTTAGGGTGTAATTACGCTTTGCAACCACATCATTTTGCTCAGGACTACCTGACATAGTGAACTGAGTTACTATTCCAACTGATTCTAAATACCTGGCAAATAGACCTTTTTCTTATCTTGTAACCTATGTTTGCCATAGTATTCCCCTCCCCTATTAGATCTGACTGTCTTTATTAATTTTTCCAATTGGTTCTCAACCTTAGTCTTAAAGATCTTAAACTTATCAAGAACTTTAGACTTTTCTTTAAGCAAGAACATATAACCATAGTAGGAATAATCATCTATAAATGTCAAAAAATATCTAGGATTACATAATGTGACTATATAGGGACCACTAACATTTGTCTGTATAAGGTCCAATAAACTAGAAGCATGAGTTAACCCCCTTTTCCTTATCTTGGTCAACTTACCCTTACAACAATCGACACATGTCTCCAGATCATTGAAGTCCAGAGTTAGGAGAATGTTATCCTTTATCAATCTCTCATCCCTCTCCTTGGAAATGTGGCCAAGACGTTTATGCCATAACATGTACGATGTTTCCTTTATGAAAGCTCTCTTTCAAGTAACAAGTTCGGCAACATAAGAAGAGGCATACATTTCATTAGTAGTAAGACACATACTATATAATCTGTAGGATAAGAAGGTAGTTCTGATATGTCTTGTATTGATAGAAATATTTACAACTAATTATCAAATACAAAATAATAACCTTCTTTATCCAAAACTTATACAGCTATCAAGTTTCTTCTAAAATACGGTACATAAAATGTGTCTTGTAAAATTAATACAAACCTCATATCAAGGTTTAATCCTACATCTCCTACATATAAAACATCCACATCTTCATGATTGCCAACCATTAACTTCTCCTCTCCTTTAGTCAGCCTTCTCCTGGATGTGAACACTACATTGTGCAAGCAATATGATTAGAAGCTCTACTATCTAATCACAAAGAACTTTATGTGGTTATAGCTATATTGGATTCATGAATCATATAGGCCAAAGAGTTACTTGCCAGTTCCTACTTGACCTTCCATAGCTTATACTTCGGGTAATTGGCCTTTCTATGCCCCTTTTTCTTATAAAAGAAGACCTCATACTCTTTAAGTCATATGGGGCCTTTGCAATGCTGGATTGCTCACTCTAAATATACAGAGAAGGTTTGGTTTCTTACCCTTACCTTTAGGTTGTTGGGGTTAACCTTCCCTTTACCCTTGGCAACTACAAACATAGCTGTATGAAGAGAATTCTTAATCAGCTCCTCTACTATAACACATTGGGAAAACAAGGCATTGATGTCCTAGTCCTCATCTTGAGAGATGTAGGAGGTAGCCAACATCTCAAACTCTTGAGGAAGAGTATTTATTGCCTGATGCGCTATGAGCAAGTCAGTAATTGGTATATCTAGTTCCTTCAGCCTACTCTGAAGGTGCACCATCCGAATGATATACTCTCGAGCACCTCCTTCTTCAATATACCTCATGGAGAACAATTCCTTAATTAAGGCACCCTGCTCTGCTTGAGAAAACATCTTGTACCTCTAGGAAATGCTGTCTATGAACTCCCTCGCTATGGTCTAGTCTGGCAATCCACTATGTAGATGATCAAGGATCGACCTCTTGATGATCAAATAGCACATCCTATTTGATCGCTTCTATGTTACCATGGCTGCTTTGTCAACTTTCGAGCTGACATCTGTAGAGGGAGGAGCCCTCTCAATGTGCATTGCCATGTTGACGTCAGCCATCTCCAAGACAAACTTAACGTCCTTCATCCACTTCTTGAAATTGAAACCATTTAAGGTTTCAATGGTGACAACAATGTTGTTCACAGAAAAGGTGACTAAAAATAGAAAACACAATGTAAAGATCAGTATAAATGCAGGACAACAACGATACTTAAAGCATTAAAGTAGTATCTATCATGAGAATTCGATCACACATATTATGAAACATCTTTGGGTTGAATACATAATATATGCAACTAGACATATGCATAAAAGCGATCAGAGTACAAACAATCAACTCTTATGACACTATCACGTTTGGGTGAATAGATCATTTAAGCAATGGCTTTCCTCCAACTAATGTCTTTATGAACATCTCAAACCAACACCTTTGGGAAGAATAACCTAACATAAGGTCAGAGACATCCCCAACATGTGAGCAGAACAATCCAAAATTTTTACTTGAAAGGCCACTTTGGTGACTCCATTCTCATCAGTATCCTAGAAAGTCCATAAATATAAGGGATACTACCTTATGTTATCTTCACATTTTATATGGGCATAATATATTTGAAAATTAATTATACATGCAAAAACCAAATGCTCAGTCAAATAACCACATACAAAAACTGAAAACATCGTCTTTAAACTTCATTTAAGACTGTTCTTTAAAAATTCTCAATTGGAGTGACTATCTTATTTTCCCAAATACTGAACCTATCACACGAGACATAAACCTTTAAATTTCTCCCTTATGTGTAGTTCGGAGCACGAAAATACACTCAAAATTAGCCTAAAAAAGATTTAAAAACTTTTGTGGAATCCAATTACCAATGTAATATATCCAAAAAATTAGAAAATCACTTAAAAAATTCTCCCGACTTAGAAAATGACCCAAAAAGACCTAGGACAACTTTATAGGAAATTTTGAAGTTTCCTTTTTTTTGGGTACTAACGTCACACATGTGCCGACATGCACCAGAAGCATTTGGGGCGTGTGCAACATGCGCTCCCCACGTGCATACGCATGTTTGTTGAATGGCGCGTGCAAGGTACGCACCTCCACTTGTCCAAAATCCAGCGGGCCATATGTCGGGACAGACACGATGCATGCAATGCACATGCCAATTGTCTTGCACTTGTGGGAACACAGGCAACGTGTGACATGTGTGGCGCACGCATGACATATGTCTGTCACTCTGTGGAGTGACGTTTCAGCACGCGATTGGCATATGCGATGAATGCACTAACCATATGCCTCTTCTCTAGCTATTATGGCGCTGTTAGGTGTGTGCGACACACGCACCCGATGTTGAGTCGCCCTTCTCCAAGGAGGGCAAGTTTTGGCATCCTCAGATGCCATTTTATGCTCTTTTTGACCCATATTTCACCTTTTTTTCATAGATCACCTATGTATTCCACTTTTACATAATCATATATGTAAAAAAACCACAAAATGAACCAAAAAAACTAAAGAGAACCATATGAGATGAAAATAAAAAACCTCATTTTTGGCAACCTGATCACGTAACCGCCTTGATACCACATGTAATACATAGCATAGACCTTATTACTTATCCAGGGTCGTACATGAAAGGGTTAAAAATGAAGGAAATGTGAAATACCTAATTTTGGTTTCATCTCTGATTTGGAAGCAGTTTCTGAGCTTGAAACGATCTCTAATCTCCTAGGACCTTTACGAATTATGCTTCCCAACACATCTTTTAAGCCTTTCTATAGTTTTCTCAATACGTAAGCTCTCTTAATAGATCAGAGGATCTGTTTGCTTACGATTGATATGAGCAATTATAAGAGACCTTAACCTATATATATAGCTTCCATATCTGACTTCCCTATCACAAGTCAGATATAAGCCCGATCTATATTAATAGGGATCTATTTTCGACCCGTACTTTGACCTATTGACTTAGATCATTTATTGGGCAACTTTATTACCCTTATCCGGATCAATTTACGTAACTAAACTGATAATTAATTGAAAAGCCAAAATTATAATTAATAGTTGTCCACTTAATTGGAAAAGGACAAAAATGTCCTACAAAGAGATAGAAAGAGGTCATTCGTAAACCTAATTTATAATAATACAACCAACTAATTTATAATAATTTCACTAAATAATTACCGATGTGTATCCATTTTCTAAATTTTACTTAAGAATTGCCATTATCTTTGTTAATGGATGAAGAAAAACCATTTACATAACAAGTTATTGTCTTTAAATGAATATGAATTCTTATAATTATCTTATTTTATCAAAAATAAACAACGCTTACAATTATCCTACTAATTAATTGTTCTTTTTTCAAGTTAAATAAGAATATTTGAATGAAAATACTACAACAAAAGGGACTTTTAGCGACGATTTATTTCGTTGCTAAACGTTACAAATGATTTGTATTCATCGCTAAAAACATCGTGAAATCCCCATATTAGAAAACTATGGGTGACTTTTTTTTCCTAATCATCGCTAATATTTTTTCCACGTTTTATTGTCGTAGTGAAAAGTATAGGTGACGTTTTGAAAAATCATCTACAATACATTTTTTCTACGCTTACTTTTTGTAGCTAAAGATAATTAGGTACGTTTTGGGGAATGTAGCTAAAAGTTTTTAGTTACATTTCAAAACACGTAGCAAACTATTTTTAGCTACATTTAAAAAAAAACATAAACAAATGTTTTTAGCCATGTTTTGTAAAATCTAGTCAAATTTATAATATACGTTTTACCTAAATATTATACCATGTTAATTATAATTATGCTTTACATTTTTAATCCATATTATTGTATATAATATTTAGAGTTTTTATTGTTAATTTATTATAAAAATATAATACAAAAGGAATTGAAAATTTGAAGCATTGTATATAAAAATAAAATATCATTAAATTTGATCATGTACAATATTTTAATTACAACTTAAAAATACTTATATAAAAAATAAAAAATACAAAGATTAGTTTAATCACTCAAACTTGCTTTCATCTTTACTGCTTACATAATTCAGTTCAACTAATTTTCTTAGGTACTTTCCATGCTTGGTTAACTTTTTTTAAAGCAATTTGTTTTCCTTTTTAAGACGTTGAATGTATGTTGGTCTTGATAAGGATGGAGCAGTTGGATTAGGGCCAAACCCAAGTCCTTTGATGTATCCATATCATTTACTAAGCAACTTTGCTGCAAATGTCACTTACATTTGACTCATTTTCGTCAAAAATTGAGAAATCCTTTGAATGAATTGATCTAGCATAATCGAAAGGAGTTACATGCTATAGTAGAGATAAATTGATATAAATCTTAAAAACTTAATAGAGGAATTCATAAATCAATTAATGCAATTCTAGGGATTTTAATTAAAAAGATATTTCAATTAATCAACCTAGTATTAATTGTTAATAAGCTTGAAAAAGATACTAGCATAATTGGAATTTCCACAGTCCAATGAACTTTAGATTATACTTGATATTTGAGGTCTTATTTGCATGATAAGTCATTAAGGGATACCTAATCTGGGTACTACTACCTTTATTAATTATTTCTTAGTTCAATCTTTATTCTAGTTAATCAATTGTGTTAATTTATTTTAGTTTATTGTTTAATTATGACTTTAATCAATTATCATGGACTTAATTTGTTAGATTGGATAATAGAGAGATGGTTATTACTAATACTTTTAGTGCTCACGGATCAATCTATATTCACCATTGCTAGCTACAACTTTATCGTGTGCTTGAGGTAAAACAACAAAGAAGAGACTATTAAATCCCACTTTCTTGCACTTATGGTGGTATTTAAACATATTCATTTGTTTAACCTTATGAGTGATCAGAAGAGTAAGAACCTCTGTGCAAATAGAGAATATGTAAGGAGAGTAATGATCCCCTTAACTTAAACCCTTTTCCCTTTTGAATACCTTAGTATTCTCACCATTAACTATGATGGAAAAGAAAGAGAGCAGAAGCAATTTTTAATCTGGTGTATGAATTTCTCAATAAAGCCAAAAGAAAATAGAGAGTCTACAATGAATCCCCATCTAACAAAGTCAAAAGCCTTATTAAAGTCAATTTTTTTAGGAGCTAGTCCTTTATAACTTTTTACTTTTATATTCATTGAATAATTATTGAATTAGGAGGATGTTATCACTAATACACCTGCTCTCCAAGCAAGCTTATTGGCTCTTGTCAATAAAGTTCTTTATTTTGTTCTTTAATCTTGGGGAAAGAAATTTAAAAATAATTGTATAAATTAGATTACAACAGGAGATGGACTTGAAATCATTAAGAGAGCTAGGATTTTGTGTTTTGGAAATTAGGCATATATGAGTTTTAGTGAGCTCTAATAATAGCCTTCCACTTTTGAAGAATTCCTAGATTACCTATCACTATATTTCCTATGAAGTTCCACATTTTTTTAGAATAAATTTGCACTAAAACTAGTTCTAGGGAGTTTTTAAGGTTTATAAAGTCTACTTAATATTGGTATTTAACATATGTTTGATCAAGTCATCTTTGAGTTGTAGAGAGATGGTCTCTAGTATAAATTCTTTTAATTCCTGGGCTAGTTGGAGAGAGATGGTCTGTAGTATAAATTCTTTTAATTCCTAGGCTAGTTGATTATTCACATTAGTTCTCTTGTTTTTGTATTTTAAAAGATGATCAAATTCAAATGGCCTTTGATCAATTGGCTCTACATTTTCTGAGTAAAATGTTTGGAATACCAATAAATAATGATCATAGCTATTTATTTAAAAGAAATACTTGAATTATAATATATATTCTCTTTCACATTTGATTTAATTAAATGTAGAATTAGTTAGAAGAACTCCTTTTAAATTTAAGAGTTAATTGTTTATTTATAAAAAAGAAAAATTAAAAATTTACTCAATTTTATAATATTAATCTAAATTTTAAAAAGTTACAATAAAATGATATTAATCTAAAATTTAAAAAGTTACAATAAAATGATTTAACTTTCATTTTTTTAACCAAAAAACTCATGCTGGGGTGAATTACCACTTTAGTAAATACTCATTGAAATGTAATTGACATGTAACTTATCAATACTATATCATATTAAGTATTGAAAAATTTAAAAAAACGAAAACCCTAAAATCAATCTTAATGTCGTTTACTCATATTTTGACTTTCATCATCCTTTGTTTAAAAACTAAAGGGCAAGATTTTCCTTCTTAGTCAGTTCCTTCGATCGAGAAACTCTAACTCCTTCAGGTACTAATTTTGTCCTCCATTAGTCTATGATGGACAAGGAAAAAAATCTCAGCATTGAATCCTTGCCAGAATGAGAATCAGCTACGGGATGGTCATCTTTAAATGGATGTTTTCTTATGACATTGTTGCAGTTGGAGATCTCTCACTACCAAAAAAAAGGGGCTTTTGGAGAAGAAAATTTTTGTCACTAAAAGTCCTCAATTTATGACTGATAATATTTCGGAATGATACCAATTTGTCACCCAAATCATCGTAAAATCCCAGCAGCAAAATATTACATGCGACGTTTTAACCAAATCATCATAAATTATATTTCGCTACGAGCTGAATACGTAGCCAAAAGAGATAGGCAAGGATAAACGAAATCGTCGCAATTGCTATTTTGGTACACTTTGGTTTCGTGGCTAAATGTTATTAGCTACGTTACCATAAACCTAGATAATAATATTTAGCTACAAATTTTGAATCAAAGCCTAAAACTATTGGCAATGATTAAATATTCGTAGTAAATTATTTTAAAAAAGTAACTAAAAGTTATTGGCGACTTTTCTACGTTTTTAGAACATAGTCAAATCTTTTTATCTATGTTTTTATTTTTTTAATAAACATTGTTATTAAAAAATTTTCATGTTAATTATAATTATTGGTAACATTTTTAATTCATGTTATTGTTTGTAATATTAGATTTTTTATAATTTATGAAACGAAAATATAATTAAAACTAACTAGAAATTAGAAGCATTTTATATAAAATTAAAATATCATTAAATGTTAATTACAAACGTTAACAAAAATACTTACGTACAAACTAATACTCATTTTCATTGTCACTACTCATATAATTTGGGCTAAGTATTTTTTTGACAATCTTTTCTAACTTGGCCAACTTTCGTTCAGTATAGTTTAACTTTTGTCTATTACGGTCTATCTTTTTTTCGTTACATTGTAATTTAGCCTTGGTGACTGGTTCTCCTCTTGAAGATGGGCAACATATGATGGTTTTGATAAGGATTAAGTAGTTGGCTTAAGGCAAAACCCAAGACCTTTGATGTAGTCGAACCTTGTACCAAGCATGTTGTTGCAAATGTCATTTACATTTGGCTCATTTCCATTAGATAATGATCTTTGCAGCAACTCCTGCATCTTGTTCTAAAATTTAAAAACAAATTCAATATTTAATTCAAATAATATTAGTTAGTATTACATAAATAAATAAACGTAAAATTTAAACAAATTTTTGTACTTACATAGTTATTTTCTGCTTGTTCTGACATCTACCATTGACCTTCCTTATAGTAAGTGAGTTTGTATAGTGTGATCCTATCACACTTTTGTCAATGAAGTTCCTTCTCACTCTATTTTATGAAAAAAGAATTGAAAATACAATAAATAATATTGTATTTACTAATATAATTATAACTTCTAAACAAAGAACTTACAAATTCATTTCATACGGTAACAAATGATTTAGAGCCTTGGTTATGTGGAGTTTTCATTTTTTTCCTCTATAAGCCTTGGCTTTCTCACACTTTTCCTAAATAAGGAAAAGAAATAGTCATTAAATTGTGTAAGAAGATTAATGGAAGCAAATGCTAAGAGAAAGAAGACAAATCTTAACTTTGGCAGATGCCCAATAATCACACATTTGGCTCCAATTTTTTAGAGTCACCTGTTTAGGAATGCATCTCCTTGCCTCCTCATTTGAAGGAAAAGATTTGTAGTATTTATGTAGTCAATAACGATGATCCTTAACCCTTTATTTCAATAGTGAAGTCACACAATTTGAAACTTTAGGGTTCTTGATAACTACGATATTGATTTTCATTTGTGAACCATAAGTAAAAGTGAAATTAATCTATAAGTAAGTAACACAAAATTGTATATAATTAAATAAATTGAAAAATTAATGAAACTTTGTTCAAAGAACTTTGTAGCAAGTTATCTCTCTTCAACTACTTGGCATACTAAAGGCAAGGC
Organism: Erythroxylum alaternifolium; assembly: GCA_027478495.1. Taxonomy (NCBI): domain Eukaryota; kingdom Viridiplantae; phylum Streptophyta; class Magnoliopsida; order Malpighiales; family Erythroxylaceae; genus Erythroxylum; species Erythroxylum alaternifolium. Next base: position 5,168 of record JANIIA010466923.1, on the reverse strand, counting down.
AATTCAGTCCTAACAATGACCATAACTTATTGGACAATTTTGCTAATCATACCTTGTCAATAGGACAACCTTGCGAGGTATACATATGTATAGAAAACTTGTTGTTCATTGCAAAATTCATGCATTGCAACTCAGAACTTTTAGTGATACCTATACCTCTTTTTCTGATGTTCGTATTGGAACTTGACAATAAAAGAATAATGATAAGAAAAAAAACATTACATATGTAAATATATATTTAAGCATAACTCTAATTATAGGTCGAAAAAATTAATAGACCTGAAGATCCCTCAGCACTAGTTGAGGTAGATGGAGGTTGTTGCTTGATAAGTGTAAATTGCATCATGTTTTAGGGCATAGTTTTATATGTGTTTAGCTGTTAATTTGATCACTTGGTATGTGTTTAGGTTAAAATTGTGTTAGTTTGTGATTTATTTGTGTTTTAAGTGTTTTATGAGTTAGTACAAGTCTTTGAGCTTAAATATTATGTTTTTGAGGTACTTTGATGTGATTGTTAGTGTTTTAGGGTCAATATTGAAGAGCAGAGGAGTTTCGGAGGAAATTCGAGCCACAACATAGGCCCACGATCGTAGCAGGTAAGCCATGATTGTGACAAAAGCTCCAAGTTTGGCCCACGATCGTGGCCTGCATGCCATGATCATGACAGAAGGCTCAAAAGTGAGCCACAGTCATGGCCTACATCTAGCAGATGCATAGAACTTCATGTTTAAAGGGATTTTTTGGACTTTTTGGACCCTAGAAAAATCGTAGGCTTACCCAAAACATAAAAGAGTATAAAAAGAACATAAAGAAGTAGAGAAAAGGGGAGCATTTTCATGCAACCACTTTTGGAAATCCTAAGAGAGAAAGAGGAAGAGAAAGAGAGGAGGAAGAGGAAGAAGAAACGGTCTCGACGTGTTTCTAGGATCAGGAGGTTTCCTAACACTGCTACCTTACCAGATCGCCCTTTTCGGTTCAATTTTATTCATTTGTAAAGTTGGGATGGATTGGACGATGATAGATGGTAAAATGTTGATAATATTCTAACTCTTCTTCGAGATTTTATTTTGATTTAATGATAATTTAATTATTGTGTTTATTAGATGAAGGTTGTGATTGGATTGCATCCTTGCATAATTCGATAACAAACAGAGAGGGTGAACTGAATGAAAAACGATTAAATCAAATTAATGAAGGTTAGGCAATTTAATAGAAACTGTGACAAATCATATTGGTAATTTTGTTGAGAGAGATCTCGTATGATATTCTGATAGTTTATTAGAGTACTTCAAATCTGATTAAGGTTTTAGATAATTTGTGACTTGAGAGATTACAAATTTCGTAATCCAATTAGGTTTATAAATTAGGGTTAATGGTTATAACTTGAGAGAGAGTAATCAGTCCTAGGATCGTCTAGAACTGGGAACTGACACCCATTAACACATAATCAGTTAGGTTAACATTAATGATAGGTAAAATTCCCTTCTTATAACTTGGTAAATTCTTAGTTGGTTTTCATTGTGCATGCTTATTACTTAATTGTTAATTCCTTCATGTTTAATTTCTAATTTAAGTGGTTGAATTTAATTCTCACGTTTACTTTCCATTGCATTGTTTATTTTGAGTTTCATATCTTTTCATCCTTATATTTTAGGTTTAGATTTATCCCCCTCCTCATAGGATCGACATCTCTTATACTACAATCGTGACCCGTGCGCTTGCGCTATTTAAGGGCTTATAAATTTAAAGCTCGAACGACACAATCAAGTTTTTGGCACCACTGTCGGAGAAGTGTAGAACTAGTTTAATTCTTGTAGTTTAAGGCGTTTCATTATCTTTTGTAATTATGATACCCAATCATAGTTGAAACACATTGAGTTGGACATCACAAGGTAGCGATGAAGAATCCAGAAAATTAGCTATCAAGAAGAGATAAAAAGAACGATCATGGAGGATATATATTATAGGGAGCAAAGGTCTTTTGCGGATTTCAATGGGTCCCAATTTAGTTAGGAAAATTATCATCTTTATATGAACACATCACTTCGGGGTGGTAGAACTGCCCAGATTTCTATTTTTCTAGCAATGTAAGTACTCATATGGGACATCAAAACCTATTAGGATTTTAATAAGATGAGTCCAATTCATGGAATTCCAAATTAGACAAAATCATGGATAAGCTAACAGACATGGAAGAGACCTATAAGAGATTGGAAGAGCAATTTGATCATGTAATGGAAAATCATGCCTGTTCTATTCACAACTTGGAGATTCAAGTAAGACAACTTTCCTGTGAATTTTGTAAGAAAAGTGTGGAAGATGATTGCAAGGTTACACGCGCTAAGTTTTACTATTTATAACATTGGTAAATTTCACAAGTGCACGGGTCATTCGTGTAGTATCTAAGGTATCGATCCCACGAGGAAGTCTAATCTAGTCCTAACCTAAGGTTGGAAGCACTACTAATGAATAATTAACAACAATAACTTAAAACACAAGAATTAACTAGACTAAATAACCAAACCTAATCAACAAAAATAACGATTAACAATTAACACGGAATTAAAAAACAATCACGATGACAATAAAAAAATTAAATACGAAATTGGATAGTAATGGAAATTTAACCACTTGACGAACAACGATCACACACCCAAGTTCCACCTATTGAGTTTACCAAAAGAGAAAATGGGAAAATTACCTATCCTTAATGACAACCTAACCAATTACGATTCATTAAATTAATGGTTCTAGAAGATCCTATGGTTAACTACTCTCTTTCAAGTTATAATTGAACCCTAAAGCACAAACCCTAATCAAATTATGAGAGGTTATAATCTCTCAATAACCAACCTATACAAAACCTAATTAGTTCTTAAGTTCTCTAATAAACAATTGGGAACCTAGTGGGATCTCTCTACACAAGATTTACCAACTTGATTTAATTCTAGATCTATTCTCGTTAGCCCAAATTAATCATTTTCTCTCAATTCACCCTCTCAATTTATTATTGAGATATTAAGCACAGAATAAATCATAATGAATTCAATGAACACATAAAATGATTAGGTTTCATTAAGTCAAAAATAATAATCCAAAGGTGAGTATAGAACATTAACCACAACGCAGTCTATAATCAACTATCTATATAAATTCTATAATTGAAATACACAAGAACCAAAACTATGATGGGATGATGGGAGGCCGTGACTTCAGAAAATTTCTTAATCTAGGAAGCACATTGTGTCTAAGTCGTCTTTCTCTTCTCTCTTCCTTCATCTCTTTCTCGATCTCTCAAGGTCTTTTTTAGGGTTTGGTTCGGTGGCTGCTCAAAGTTCTTCCAAGGTTCTCTCTAAGCTGCTCACTCTGACTTCTCATGTTCTATTTATAATTTATAGGTATTAGGTCAAAGTTGGGGTTGAAATAGTCCGAAAAAATCACTCAAAACAGTCGTGGCCAGCTCCTTAACTTTTCTGCCACGATCGTGGCCCCATATGCATGATCGTGGCCTAACTTGTAGACTTTCTGTCACGATTGTGGCCTGTGTGTACGATTGTGGCCTGGCTGCTTCTGGCTTGTCCTTCTAGGTCACGATCGTGACTTGCTGTGCACGATCGTGGCCTATGGCTATGGCCCAAAACTCTTCGAATCTTCTCCATTCTTCACTATTTATCCTAAAACACTAACAAACCCATCAAGGTACCTAAAAAATATAATAATTAAGCTCAAAGACTTAATTTAACCCATAAAAAGACTAAAACATATAAACTAACATAATTAAACCCTAAATGCACACACACCACTCAAATTCACACTAAATAAATAACAAATTCAACCTTAAAATATCATGCAATTGACAACTATCAACTTCCCTACACTTAAATGTTTGCTTGTCCTTAAGCAAACAAAACAAAAACACATAGCAAACACAAAACACGCAATGCAACAATGAGGCAATAGCTTTGATCTTCATGAAATGAATTTAATTTTGAACACAATCATTCAGTTATGTCAAATCATTAACATGAAAAATATGAGTCTAGGGCACTACAAGAAATTCACTAAATAGCGGCATAATATTATCGACAGAAACAAAAACCCTATTTATCGACGGTAAAACAAATTCCATCGGTAAATACAACGTTGTTTTCGTATATAGCGACGGAACCACAAATCCATCGGTAACACTGGAGGGAAGGAATTTCATGCAAAATCTCCGATAGCATATAGCGATGACAAAGCCTACAGCATCGGCAAAAATTGGGGGAACCGTTCCTGCAATTTAATTGCTTCAGACATATACCGACAGAAATAATTCTGTCGGTACACATACCTATAGAATAGGGACTTCTGTTGGCAATAAATGCAGGAATTACTGCCGCAATTAATTAGCTTCGCCCAATTACCGACAGTAAAGATACCGTCGGTAAAATTGTTTAAGCAACTTTATTTACCGATGGAATTTGTGTTTCGTCGCAACAGGAAAATGTCGTAAAGAGACAACTGGGAAACTTAAATACTGACGGGATACATATTCCATCTGTAAATCATATCCATTTGGTTAACCAAACGTCGTCCTTTGGATGAAGATGAGAAGATAAACTTAAATCACTGACGGAATATGTATTCTGACGGTAATTCATCAGTTTTAACGAGAACAGATTTCACGTGGTTTCTCAAATTTAGCGATGAAAATCCTTGTCCGTCGGTAACTGTCGAAAACTTGCATCATCGTTTTGTTAAAGACGACGATATAAACCTTAAATTATCGACAAAATTAGTGTTCCGTCGGTATTTAAGTTTCCACTACTAGGAATTATCGCTCTTTTAGTGACGAAATTTGTGTTCCGTCGGTAACTGTCGATAAGTTGCATCATGAAGACGACGAGGAAAAACCTAGATTACCGACAGAATGTACATTTCGTCGGTAATCCGGCGCCTTTAACTCGCGCACCGCCTCCTCCCCTTCCCCCCGCGCTTTCTTCCTCTCTCCTCGCAATCGCCTTCTATTTTTCGACCCCTTCTCTCACATTTTTTGGCCATTTTTTGACTATTTTCTTACTCACCGTGCATTGTTTGAGATAAACTCTCTAACGAGTGTGTTATTTCTCCAAAAAAACATATTTTTAGTGTTAACCGTGAATGTTTGGTGATGAAATCTTGCTTGA
>JANIIA010466857.1:0-18335 GCA_027478495.1 Erythroxylum alaternifolium | reverse complement strand
GTGGACTCACCAACGCTGTTCCTTGAGGTATTTAGGTTGAAATGGATAAATGGTCTAGTCGACTATCATCATATTAGTTGACTATTCAAAGAGCAGAACTGAGCTTAGAAAGGGGAGTTTTGAATGCAAGTATATTTGATAAATGTGTGTTATCCGAATGCGATTTTCGGGCCCCAGAAACGGGGTCCGACAACTACGACCTGATCTTTTAGGTTTAATTTGTCTAATCAACCCACCCTCTTTTGATTTTCCACTTAAGCCCAGATCTTAACAATTTAACATTAGAGGCAAAATGTCAGTTGAAGCTTAGGATGCTCATCCTTTTCTAGAAACAAGTTCATCGTTGTAATAGGTGCATGAAGACTTCACTGCCCTTCTTTCTACGTTGACTAAACCTAGCAACTCTCCCCCTGTTTAGACATTGGAGAAACCGTATTGAAGAAGAGTTGTACGAGATTCTGAAACCTTTGGTAAGCAGCACTTCATTCCATAAAATAAGGAGGGATTTGTCTCTCCTCTACTTGATGTCTTGATAAAGGGAGTGATCAAATGAAAAGCTATCCTAGTAGGTTACTTCCTACACAAGATATTGACTTTCCAAGTGTTTAACACTGGGCTAACCTGAATTGGAAGAAATGGGGACTGGAAAGCACCATGATTAAAGAAGAATTTGTATTTAGGTCCCTAGCATATACATGGTAAACCTATTTTCTTAAGGAAATAATAAATAAGATTCATGTTACATAAATCGGAGATGAAATCCATTCCCATCTTGGTCAATTTTCATCGCATTCCTCTGGAATACTAGTCTTTGGAAGGCCTAAGTTACCTGCTAGCTACCTAGGCACACCACTAGATTTAGATGATAACACAACTAATTTCAAGAGGGTTGGATTTGTAAGCATTGAAGTTGATGCTAAAAAGGAACTACCTTATTACTTACCAATTATGAAACTCAATGGCAATGAGGATTTGCTTGAGGATAGGTTTAGGTTGTCATAACCATAAAGACCTAATTTGAGAGAGGTGGAGGAAAGTATTCAACAAAGCAATTATAGTGAAACCTCAATCAATAATACAAGTTCTGACTTGATGACAGTTGGGAAGCAATCTTTGGAGAACCAAACTTATAACACTCCTACTAAGCATCATAAAAATATGGAGACCACTCTACCAAAGGAGGAACTTGTAAGGAATGAGTTAATTCAATCTAAGTCATCAAAGGGTAGTAATGAAGTTTTAGTGGGGAAGCTGACAGTTGAATACAATATCCAAATACTCCTGATTATGTGCATTATATGGAATGTTTATGGACTTAATTTTCTAAATAAACAACTGACTCTAAGGGGCCTCTTGGCTAGAAAACCTTATTTTGTTGGTCTCATGCCAAATAAAAAAACTCTTGATGGTGTGCATTATATGGAATGTTCGTGGACTTAATTGTTCAAATAAATAGCTAACTCTAAGGGACTTCTTGCTACTTAAAAATCTTGTTTTATTGGTCTCATTGAGACCAAAATAAAGGAAGATAACTTGTTGAAGGGCCTGAAACTTTTACATACATATTGGACCACTTTAAGTAGTCATTCTATGAATCTTAATGATAAAATTATTATCTCTTTTGATCCTGCTCACTTACAAGTATCCAATTGTTTTTGCTCTGATTAGCTTATTCATTGTGAATTGATGCTCAAAGCTAGTAGTAATACTTTAGCCATCTCTGTGATCTATGCTGCCAATTGGGAATATTAGAGAGCTAGCTTGTGGAGAGGTCTAGAGAAGATAGAAACTAGTATGACTAAGCCTTGTAAGATAGTTAGAGACTTTAATTACATACTCTCACATTTTGAACCAAATGGGGGTAAGGGTACTTAACACTCTGATGTAAAAGAACTGATCAGTCTTACTTCCTCTTTGGGTTTAGAGGTTCTCAGATACCATGAAGCTTTTTTTTTACTTGGAGTAACCATCAGAGTGGAGACAAATTCTTAAATAAAAAACTTTATAGGTGCTTAATAAACAACTATGGTAAACAAAGTTAACAGGGAGATTTGCAACTTTTGAGGCATTACTCTTCTCAGATCATACTCTTATTACCATTGACATTTATAGTAAGCCAGTTGAGAAGAAGTACCCCTTCAGATTCTTTAACTCACTCTTGAAGCTTCCCCAACTTAACTTGATCATTTTTAGGGCTATAGAGAAGACAAACTGTGGCTCTAAATCTTTTCAATGTATGCAAATGATAAAAGTCATTATAAGTTGATCTAATAGAACTAGGTAAAAAGCTACCTCTAGAGAATCTTATAGAAGCTCAAAGGGTTTTATCTCACTCTCCAAAGGATACAACCCTAAAGGAAAGAGAATAGATTGAACTAAAGAAGTACTTTGAAGATTTAGAAGCTTATAGTTCTCAATTAAAGCAGAAATATATAATACAGAGGCTTCATAAATGGGGCCAAATATTTCTACAGTGTAATCTAAAGGAGGAGAAACAAAGACAAAAATGTATATAAAGGGGGCCAAATATTTCTACAGTGTAATCTAAAGGAGGAGAAATAAAGACAAAAATGTATATAAAAGGGGCCAAATATTTCTACAGTGTAATCTAAAGGAGGAGAAACAAAGACAAAAATGTATCTTTCATTGCTTCTTATAGGACTCTTGTCTAAGGACATATTAAACTTAAGAAGCTTGCTAGAAATCATTTCTTAAGAATTAATGGCACCTGCTGCAACACCTCAAATTTTATTGATGACTTGTTGAGAATTATGCAAGGAGCTATATCATGAACACATCATCCAATACTATTTAAAGAGCCATTAATGAGGAAATCAAAACAGTACTGTTCTCCTTTCATCCAGACAAGGCCCCAAGACCAAATGTTCAGGAATATCTCATGATTAACTTTCAACCTAAACAAAAGTTCTCCTTATCTATCTAAACATAATCTAGTATAATCTATATATTTGATCTCCAATATAGACTTAAAGATTCTATAAGCACCTTAACCTATCTTGGTGTTCCAATCGCAACAAAGAAGTTGAAGGAAATAAAATATAGGCCCCTAATATCCTCTATTGAGAACATAATCTCAAGTTATAGTAACAAATTCCTTTCATATAGAGGAAAACTACATTTGGCTATCTCTATCTTTAACAACTTGTTTGCTCTGTTTGTTTTTTGTTTGTTTGATGGGTTTGTTCTTGTGTTTGTTTTTGTTGCTTGTGTGTGTTTGTTTGTGTTGGTTTGTTTGTTATTATTTGTTTTTTCTCTTCCCTTAGCCGAGAGTCTATCAGGAAAAAGTCTCTGTATCTCCATCGGAGATGCAGGCATGACTGCGTACATCTTGCCCTCCCCATACCCTGCTTAGGCGAGAATTTGGGTATTTTTGGTTTGGTTTGGTTTAGTTTATCTTTAACAACTTACACACATATTGGTTATCTCACCTAGCACTACCAAAAAATATACTCAAGAAGATTGATAGAGGCCTTGGAATCATATGGAATGGATAGAATAACAACCATGGAAAAACCCTTAAGGTAAAATAGAGAACAATCTTTTTACCTAAGGAATATGGAGGCTTTTGAATCATATTAGTTACTAGGATGGCTAAAGCATTAATGGCTAAGAGACTTTGGAGAAAATGTGGAGAAAGAAAGTCTTTACGTGAAGTGGATCCACATGGTGTATATCAAACAAGAAAGCATATGGACCATTCAATGTAAACCTACACAATCCTATGCATTTTAGCATATCACGAACACTAGAAAACTTATGCAACCTCATATCAAGCACATTATTAGAAATGGAAGTATTACGAAGTTTTAGTTGACAATTGGCATCTATTGGGGCCATTATATCTCTCTCTATACTTTTATAGCCTAAGAGATTCTATCCCTATGAACACTAAGGTTTAAATACTAGTCCAAAATAGTTATTGAAGTTGGCCTTTTCACTCATCTACGGGTTCTTGTATCAATGTAGAAAATCTCATAAGTTACCAACCTAACCAATTTCAACCTGATTCTATACAATGGGAGCTACATAAATCTAAACTATTCTTAACTGATTTATGTAAAAGGCTACTATTAGGACCTTTGAATAAATCCAACAACCAAATATAGATAGAGACACTTACATGGACAACTAGGGTGAAATGGGACTTAAAAGGAGACTACAAGCTATTCAAACCTAGTTTTCCTATGCTATTTCACTACATATGGAGAATGAGGAATGCCAAACTGTTTGCTAAGCAAAGGATATCTTGAATTACAAATGGTTGGGGTACATTTCCAAACTAAAAACTGATTGCTTCGATAAGTTCCTACAAACACTTCATCACAACAAGGCTAAAAATTAGACAGAACCTGTAAAATAACACTGCTAATTATGTTATAATTCTGTAAGTGTAGTTAGCTAGCGTACTTTACATATACTTAGAGTGGTTTGAATTTTAAGGTTTCGTAATGACTTTATTATTTCAATATGAAATTCAATAATTACTTAAAAAAGGAGACTCTTTGGGTGAAACGGATGAAGGTGGAATACATTAGAAAATCTTACTTTTAGATAGTGAAGCCCCTGTCCAATTCATCTTCAACTTCAAAGTTCATTTTAAGTTAATGAAAGTAGTAGGAAGAGAAATGAAGCATTTAATTAGAAATGGTGAACAAAACAACTTTTGGTTTGACAATTGTGTAGACCTGGGTCCTATATAACTACATCCTTCCTATAATCCATTACAACATTTTCTAACAAGCAATACAAGGGTATGTTCAGTAAGTTGAGACAATCATTGGTTTTGCCCATCAAAAGGCTATGTACTCTTACGTCTAACTTCTTTGCCCACATGCCTAACCAAAATAAGGAAGATAGGATCATTTAAAATAAAGGACCTTCTAAAAGCTCTACTACTGCTTCTTGTGCAAACTTGTTTACCTATAGGAATTAAGAAGAAAGGTGGCACAAGATAATTTCGTTCAAGTACCAAGTCCCTAAACATTCTTGCATAATGTGTTTAGACCATCAAAAATAGCCTACCAATATTAGACAAAATGAATTCGATAGGAGCATACTTCTGGGTCCTTTGTAATTCATATCTCGAAAATAGGGATCATATGCTCTTTACTACTATTCCTTTGACCTCTGGTGAAGAGTACTATAGAAATTTAAACTATAGTTCAATGCTACCTCATTGGAAGACACTATCAAATGGGCATTATAATTGAAACTTAATAACACCAGTGATTACACGATAGTCAAATTGAACATTAACACCCTAATAAATGAAATCTGGAGGTAGAAGAATTATAGAAGATTTCAAAACATTAAATAGGAGACTCAGTTGTCCAAAGCATAAGACAAATCTTGCTAGTTAAGAAACTACATATCAGTTGTAGTTTTCTATCTGGAATAAGCTGAGATCTTTCTTAACTATATGGTATTCAAGCAATTTGGAGGGAGAAGAATTATAGAAGATTTCAAAACTTTAAATAAGAGACTTATTTGTCCAAAGCATAAGACAAATCTTGCTAGTTAAGAAACTACATATCAGTTGAAGTTTTATATTTGGAATAAGTTGAGATCTTTCCTAACTATAAGGTATTCAAGCAATTATCTTACAGAGTCAAACTTGCAACTACTAACAATAATGAAAATAAGCAAGGGAACATACATGGAAGAGAACTCAAATGGAATATTGCTTGGTTTATATAGAGGTAGAAAGTACAAAGAGGGTCAGCAGAAGAAGAGAACCTTATAGATATTAGGATCAATATCTAGCTGTAGGGTAGCAATTAAAGAGAAAAGGGGATTAAAAGCATGTTTATTGAGATAGAAGCGAGTGAGAAAAAGAAAACCTATGCCTCAATTGGATCGAAGAGAAGAAAAAGAAGCAAGATAGATTTGAAGATGGAAGCAGAAAGGGTCACTCGTCTAAGGTGATCTGGGTGTTTACTAGTGGTCAAAGTGCATTTTGAACCTCAACGTTTACAATAAACTACAAATTAAATCCTATCATTTTGAAGTGTTCAAATTGAAGTCTAACATTTTCAAAACATTTAAAACAAATCCTAAATGGACGAAAATTTGACTGAATTAACTCCTTATCAGTTAAATGCCATGTTAATATTAACATAACATTGTAATGTTATATATTTTTTAAATAGGAAGTGAGCCCCACTGTCACATAATTAATTTTTAAATTAATAAAAAGTAGGTCATTTAATAAAAAGTAGGTCCCATAGTCATGTGGTAACAAGAGTAACTATTTATACTTTTTCATAGTTGGTCTTACTTGCCACGTGATAATGGAGCCCATATTTATATATTTTAGGTAGTGGGTCTCACTTGTCATGTGACAGTGTGACCTATTTTTATTTTCAAAATAATACTACCTTAGTATTGATGTAACATTTAATTGACTGAAAGTTAACTCCCTTAAATATTTCATTTATCTGGGATCTAATTTGAACGTTTTGAAAATATTAGGTTAAATTTGAACGTTTTGAAATATCAAATATGTTTTATATTCTGTTGTAAATGTTAATGTTCAAAATGCACTGCCGTTTGTTAATTGATTTCTCCTTTGTATTAACTCCTATTATAATTAGACTCACTCCTTGAACTTACTACGTGTAGCATTATTTTGTAAGGTAAATTTACTTTATTGGAAAATATATTTTAAATTAAAAAAAGAGTTTAGGCTTAATTCTAGCTTGAGTCAAAAGATGAGATTCGTTCTCAATAATATTTTAACATTTTAAAATTTAAATTTAGTTGAAAAATTATATTCTCTCCTGTATTTAAATTTATCATAAGCATTCAAAATTTTAAAATAGAATTTAAAAACAAAAGGAAATAAATATCAATGTGCAAGTAGTATTTAAAAATTATTTTAATATAAAAATAGTATAAATTAAGGATTTTTTTCAAATAAAAAATGAAACGGAGTTGAGATATTTTATTTTTAGTTGTTCTCAACGTAATCTTTGCTGGGTTTATTATGATTTTGAGTTGTTTGTACAAACGAGATAAGACTTTCGGGAAAAGTATTAAACATACTGTTATCATATCACTCATAAGAGCACGAAACGATGACGAAATTGAAGGATTTGTATTGAAAGGAAATAGAGGTGAACAAGAGGTTACGAGAAAATTGAAAGACGAGAAGATGGGAGGGTGAGGTACAAACAAGTATTGGGTGTTCTTGTTAGGATGAACTCCTAGTTTATTGGCAATTACTAAAACCATTAAGATATGCTTATAGCTTTCTTTTTCTCTTAGTTATTGTGAAACTCATTTTTATTGCTATTCAATCATTACCTACAAAAAAAAAATCCCCAAAATTGTAGAATTTTTCTTAACATAATGAAAATGGGGTTATGGTATATAAAAGTTGGTGAATCATAGTGAAAATGGATTAAGTAGGTTGAAAATGCACTTGTGAAATACCTTTGGGTGGTTTTCAAATATGGTTAAGTTAGAAGATGAGATAAGTTAAGAGAGAATTTGAAAAATAGGTTTAAAGTGACAGGTTTGCATAGGGTGATGTGAACTTACAAGGATTGACCTTGAAACCCAACAAACACAGAATTGGAAGTCAGGAACCCAAGAAAACTAAAAATAGAATTAGGATGGAAAAAACTTGACCTAATATAAAAGACAATAACCAAAGGTATAAGGTAGTTTTTGAATGCCACAAGATAATAATCTTGATAAGTTATCATAAAAGAACCAACGAGAAATTAATCTTACTCCATCAATTCTGAATTTTTTAGAATTGTCTTGAACAATACAATGCTTGCCTTTATATAGGCATTAAGGTAAGAAATCATCCTAATTGAATAATTTCATCACTATTTGTTTGAGCTAATTAAAGTAAGAACTAATTAAGGTAAGAAATCACCTTAATTGAATGATTTGAGTGGAATTATTATTTGATTGAGCTAATTAAGGTAAGAAATCATTGTTAATTTGTTGGGATAACTTGCACACATTCTTGAATGTCTCCCATGAATCTTGGAATGCTTGGAAAATATTAGACGCTCATTGGGCTTCTTGACTCAACTTAGATTAGATTTATTAGGCTTTGAATACTTTCCACGCTAATTAGACCTTGTTTAGTCCATATCTCTTTAATTAGCCCATTTATTACTTCGTTGAATGCTCAATGGATCCTTTAGAGCTTTACTTAAGCCAGTTTGGTTCTCATCATTAGGATAAGTGTTTCAATTTTGGAAGACTCCACAAGAAGTAGAAGTGTCAAGCAATCCCATCACCATATATGAGGTCTACAGCTTGAAATATTTGAACCTATAAGGTACCTAGTATTGATGGCTTCATCCCCTATTTCTTGAATAAATATTGGAGCTTAACTAAGGATATTATGATTGATGCTATTCTAGATTTTTTCAACTAGACAAATATGTCATATAAAATCAACAACACATTTGTAACTCTCATTCTTAAGATTGGTAAGCAGATGAGTGTCTCTAATTTTTGACCCACTTCTTATTGTAACATAGTGTATAAGATCATCTCTAAGATTTTAGATTAGACATTAAAATAATCTCTCCACAAATACATTGATCTTTACCAAGGGGCCTAAATATCACAAAGAATTATGGGTATAATAGTTTGTTGCTGTAAAAACTTGCTAGAACATATTCAAATAGAAGAGGGAGCAAGAATTGTATCCTTAAAATTGATTTAAGGAAAACTTGTGCTAGTGTGGATTGACATTTTATTCCAAGCACTCTTCATATAATAGATTTTCCTATAATTTTAGTTTAATGAATCTCACAATGTATCACCATTCCCTCTTTTAAAATCTTGGTGAATGGGTAGCCTAGTAAATCTTTCAAAAACTCTAAGGGGATTTGACATGGAGATCCCATTTCTCATTATATCTTTGCTCTTATTATAGAAGTCTTTAAATATAAACCTTAAGAGAATTGTGGAGAGAACAAAGGCCTTTAAAATTCACTCCAGGTGTTAGAAGCAATATATCGCTAATCTTTGTTTTGTAGATGACCTTATACTCCTATCTAAGGTTTATTAGTAATAGATGGATATTTAACTATACTTTACCACCCATATTTGATGTATTTTGCTTGATATTTTATACTTTTATTGTATATTTGGTACTTAATTTACTCCAAGTCTGTTTACAAGCAATAATTGCCTTCAAGGACTTAAAGGAGAAGAATTGGGCTAAAACATGATGTAAAATAGAAAATTAACTATTTGGAAGTAGTTCACGGTTGTGCACTTTCACAATTTTAGGTGTTTTTGGACATACATGGTCTAATACATGGCTGTGTACTAGATCATGTAAGTCCCAGAAACTATAATTTTTAATATAAAAAGACATTTTCGATGGCTAATGAGGGGAGGAGACTTTGGGAGGTGATTTTCATATGTGGAGAACATTTAAAAGGGATGATTTTGATCCATAAAAGTGAAAAACATGAAGAAATCATCAATAGATCTATCGAAATTCAAGATTAAGCCTTTACATCACAAGAACATTCTATAGAAGGCGATTAGGGAGATTTAAAAATATTAACCTATTTTTTTGTTTCATTTTTTTCTGCATTATGTGTTTTATTTCATATTTAATCATGTGTAACTAAATGTCTAGTTAGTATTTAGGTTAAATAAACCTTATATTAATACTTTGATACGATTTGATTCCTTTATTAATGCAATTAGTTTGATTGATTATTGTGATGTGATTACGTTTTTTATTGATAACCTGATTTCATACGTGGAGATTAAGAAATCCTAATGTGAATAGATCTATCATAACTAGAAGGAGTTAATTGCAACCCTAAAGATAAGATGACATAAATCCTCTGAATTAGGGTCAAACATAATAGAGGGGCTCATAAATGGGTAACGCAATCCTATAATATTTAACCTAAGTAATTCGTTTAAAGACCTTAGGATTATTTATTAGTAGACTCATGGTCAGCTATTAGCATACCATAGGACTCTCCACGGTCTAATTAATCAACAAACAATTGCATGATGAAAGATTAATCTATTAAGGTTTTAGGGAGATTCGAACCTAAATACTAATTTCTAATAACGATAGTTTTCTAAATGAAAATTGTTGTCTGTATGTTCATTATTGTTTCCTATTTCTTTAATGTTTTAGTTTTTATTTTCTTTTTATTATAAAATCTAAAATTAATCCTTAGGCTAGATAATAGGGGAAAGGTAAGTACTAGTATTTATAATCTTCGTGGGATGGACCCATACTTGCTAGTTGTAGTATCTTACTCCTATATGGCATATTCCCGAACACGTCGATGGTATTCAAGAATACACTCTACAAGGGTGGTGTACTAGGATAGTCAATCAATCATAACCATTAAAATTTTTTCACGCAGCACACACATTTTTTAGAAAACTTTTAATTGTTTCGGCTTGTTTTATTTAAAACATCACCAATTACAATTGTCATTACAAACTCACATTTGATTAAACATTAAATAGATTGTCAGAATTTCAATAATCTTTTGGGCCTATTATAAATACGAAATGTATTTGATCAAAACTGTTATTTCAAACATAATTCATTTTTTTACAATAAATGAAACTTGTGGAATACAATATTTAATACTAAATTTAAAGAAAAAATATATGCAGACGCCAACTGATCTTGACCTCTATCTCTTACTTAAAAGCAGTGGTTAGACTCCAGTTGGTCTAACTGGGTGTCTCCTCTGAGCCTGAAAAACATGTTGCAAATTGGAGTGAGTTTTGCGAACTCAGTGAGTGGACCATCCTCGATGGCTCACTCAATCCCATAACACATCAATTCATGTAATCACGTAATTCACATCATTCACTAATCAACATGTTGAATCACATACACTTCATATTCACTTAATTCATATTTCACATCAAAAATCATTCAAACTATTTATTTCAATCATTTAAATCATACATATCAATTATATATGCAATGCTCATGAGACTCACGTCCAATTGTTATTGTTGTGACCGAGTGCCTATAACTATCCCTTATCCATTATGGATACTAGGCTCATTAATAACTATCCCTTATCTGTTGTAGATACAAGGCTCATTTTACATAGTGAGCCAGAGGCTCTTATCATATTTTTGAGCTTTAAGCTCTTTTTTGGTGGCTACTCCAGTCATAACAACCTTTATGTTGTCATGCATTCATGTAATGAAATGAGTCACATTTATTTAGTCAATTAATTATGCTCAATTTTTCCACATTCACATTCATATTCACATTTATCCTCAGGCCTTGGTCCGACATTTAACAATTAAGTTGAGAATCACTTATTCAGTCAAATTCACATACAGTGAGCACTTCCAATGTATTATTCATGCATCAAACGCCTTAGAAATTTAATGTTCAAAATTGTCTCAATCACATTCACATTCAGTAGTAATTTAATACAGGAATTTAAAACAAAACAAACAATGAAAGTGAGACCATCTAGGTTGACTCACAGTACAATCAAGATTAGTATTGGCTTCCATGATTCAGAAACCTCTGGATGCTGACATTCTATCCTATATATCAACATCATGCAATACACATATTGCACACATATTATTAATTACACAATCACATAAACGTTTAGTTATATACATATGTATATGTGTAATGTATAATGCATGCTCATATTGACTATTCCGGGTATGTTTCCTTAATCATGTCTCTTTTTCATTCAAACCTTATTTTTTGTAAGTGTCTAGCTTATTCTTAGGTTTACATCTCAAGAACACTTGGTTATTCTAATATTATAAATCAATTCTCGTAATTTCTTTTCTAGCATTATATGCTCTTATAATACCCATTTCTCATTCACTTTTACTTAATACATGCTACTCAACTCCTCTGAATCACAATTACAATCATATGATCATCCTCATTTGCACATGATCATTCTAAGTTCATCATTCAATCCTTTACTAAGGTTATTCTAACATTTTAAGATCACATAATATCCAATTTATCATTCATATTTAGTTAATACTCATCATTCATCTTAATTGAATCACTATAGCCATCATAGGTTCACTTTCATTCTCATAACATCTCCAATTTTTCAGATTTGAGCACCTAATGTTTAGCAATCCATTCTTAATTTATATCCTCATTCATCATCCGAAGCATTTCACTCATTTATTCACTTATTCAAGAATCATTCTAGGATCAATTCAAGCTTCATTCAAGCCTAAATGCATCACATGAAAGTGCCTAACCATTTTTTGTGTCAAACCACACATAAAAGAAGCATTTTTAATGTTTAACCAATTACCACGATCATGGACAACTTCCCACGATTATAGGATTTGTTGGCAGAAACTTTCTGCCCTATTAAGTATTCCCTGTTGGCAGAAAGTTTTTCTGCCTTCGTTAAGCATTCCCACATTCGTGGGATGCTTCTATCAAAAGAATCCCATTAGGTTTTCTCCAATTTTCCAGCTTTTGTAGCTCTTCCAAGTTACATCAAACTCCTCATATGCTTAGTCTATCATCTCTAGTTTAATTATTCATCATTTCTCTCTTCATTCTTACTTCCGTTTCCACTCCATATCATTCACAACAAATCACATTCTATTTTTGATCATTAACCCAAAAATAGAACATATAACATTCATTTACAAAACAATTTTCTGCACTTCTTTCTACATCATTTTAATGCTCTTTCAATTCCAACCTCATCTCTACAACAACTTAAGAAATATCACTCACAATATACACAAAAACAAGACATTATATATCCATTTTTCTCATCTAAGTTTTAGCATGTACACATCCTCATTTTATGATCATTTAACTCTTAACTACCATTAAAACATGTTCCATTCAACAAACAAAGAAGAGTAATGTTTTATACTCACTTTTTTACTTCAAGATCTTCAAATTCTCACTTAACCCTAGCTTTCCTTGAACCACGCGATCATCACCATTGTAAGGAGGAATGAACTAGGTTTTTGATAACAAAGAGGAAGAAGACAACAAGAAGCTTGAAGAAATAAAGGGAAGGAGTTGAGCAAAACTCAACATGATGAAGGTGAGAGTGAGTATCGTAGATGATGGAGAAGCATGAAGAAAATGAAGAAGATGAAGAAAAAGCATAAGCAAAGTGGAAATGGATGTGTGGCAAGTGGCATGACACTTGTCACTTGCCACATGTCCTATTCCTATGGCTTTACTTGGTCCCATTTTTAATAACTAGTCCATTTGATTCTAATTTCTATTCCAATTGTCTCCCAATTTTCCATAACATTTGTCATTAAATCCCAATATCATATATCAATTATGTCTTTTTTCACTCGTCACTTATTTCTACTACCATTTATCAATTGTTCTGTCACTTGGCAATTTTCCTAGTCCATAAATACCCAAAATTCTAAAAAATTCCCAAATTTCACAAAAAATTATAAATCACTAATTATACACATGAACTTAATTTTAAGACACATAATCCATAATTCACATTATAATCACATTAAAACAATCATTTATACCAAGAAATGTCAAATGAGTGCATGAAAAATTATTATAATGTGTGTAATAATCAAATTCACATGTGTGTAGACTAATTTTATGTTTGAGTATGAAATGCAATTTTGTAATCTCTCATTGCTATTTCTTGTTTACAGAAATTTAGGTTTCTAACCCTTTATATGAAAACGAGATGTTACAACACTACTAGCTACAGCTACGCTGTGCACTTGTGGTTATTACAATATTGACTATTATAAAATAGTCCAATTAAGTTTTTAAAGCCATTACCGAGGACTTTTATATTAGGAAAGCCTGAATGCTATGACTCTAGTCAATTTCATTTTATTTTGTTTTATCTTTGTTTTTTATCTTATTTTATTTTTCTTTTTCTTTTGCTTTTTCTTTTGTTTTTATTTTATTTTTTGTTTTTGTATTTTTGGCTTATTTATTTAATTGTCTTTTGAATTTCTCTACATTGATGGTGTGTGGTAGTTTATTTTGGGAATTGATATTTAACTTCATAGCCACAACTCACAATGGATGGATGGAGTGGATATTATTATTATGGGAGCTAGGAGGTGTCGTTACAATATGAAATATCATCGTATTAGAAGGAGCCATTTCCTCACATATTTTTAGAAGCTTAATCAATGTATATATGGGAGCAACCAAACATGTACAACCAACCTCAAGGTCCATCATACGAGAATACATATAATTTATAGTCGAGCAACCTATACATATATGGATGGAATGATTGTACTCCAACTGAATATGTACAAAAAAAATAGCAATATGAAAGTATTACAGATCGACTAATGGAATGTGTCGAGAGAGTGGCTAGTCAATGTGAATTGGATAAGAGACTTCCTTCACTTGAATATGATGAGTATAATATGAGCTTCCAATCCCCTCAGAGTAAAGAACAAATAACAATCAATTTCATGAATAATGATACATTTGAAGAAGGTGAGGAGGTAACTACTGCATTGAGAGATATGATGATTGAGTCTATGAGAGAATCAAATATGAGGCATCAAGAAATAGAGGCTTGCATACATGATATGGTGAATCAAATCGGTCAGCTGATGGATATATTATTTGATGAGATGTAAGGAAGTTTGTCCAGTTCTATTGAAACTAATACTGTAGACCGAGAGGCAATCACCCTTAGTAATGAAAAAGAGCTTCCTGAAGATGAAAAATAAGAAGAAACCTCCATCTAAGAAGAGAAAGTAGAGAAGTGGTAGAAGATAATTGGAGAAGATAAGCCAGAAGCCTTTATCTAGGAAGAAGAAGAAGAAGAAGAAGAAGAGTGGAAAGAGGTGATTGAGGAAGAATTGGTGGAGAAACCAAGTAAGGAAACTATTGATTAGGTGTTGGTAATGACCTTAAGTATGAAGGGTTCCCACTTCCTCAAAGACAAACTGTTCGAGCTAGTCGACGATACAAGGAGTTTTGTTATTCCTAACGATTTTAATAGCTTTTCATTAAAAAGGGCATTAATGGAGTCTATTGGTTTTATTAATTTAATCAATCATGTCCTTTTGATCACTTTACAATAGGTGTCTTATTTATAAGCTATGAAATTGATTTTTAGAGAAAAGGGTGGAGGCAAGCCATTAATCATAGATCTAGGGTGACAGAAATATGTAGGTTACGTCGAGCTACCAACATTGAAGAAGCACTGCATGAGAGGCCACCCACGAGTTAGTTTTAATTTTATTTCAATTTCTATATTATTTTGTTTTTGCTTTCATATTAGTATAGGATTTTATTTCTTTTTGTTTCTTTTTATCCTTTTCGTTTATGTTTTGCAAGGATCTTAGTTTCATATTGGATGGATTAGAATCAGAGAAATCTTCATAGTCAAGAAAGTACCACTAAACCTACTCACTTATTCATAAATGCTTATATTGTGTACATTGAGAACAATGTACAACTTTAAGTGTGGGGATGGGTTGAATTTTAATGACTTCTTTAAGCTTATTATAATCTTGATTATAAATTTTATTAACTAATATCTTGAATTGGTTGAATCTGTCCATGAATACTATATTTCCTTGTTGAATATTGATTTGAATTGTTGTGTAAAAGGATAATGGTTAGAGTAAATTTAGTTTTCTAAGTCATATTTTTTGTAATCATTGAAATATTCAAGTTGAATAAAAATTGCATATTATTTACAAACATATATACCCAAATTTTTTTATGAGGTTTTGAGCTTAAAGAGCAAATTTTCAAAATTTTTAAAAGCTCTTTTTATTCTTTCATGTGTGTGTCATCATTGCAGAGTAGGATAATTCTAGAACTTACTTTTATTATGCATGTTGAGACCATATTTATGAAACTAAAAGCATTAATATAATTAAGGCACTTAGATTCACTAACTTACTTTAGCCTATTTTTTTGAAATCACCATACCTAAAAATTTACCTTTAGGAATAATTAAGTTGAGTCTTAACGTTTTTAATTGATTAAACCTAAATTATATACCTTTATCCTTTTTTCTTTGAAGACCTTTTTATTGTTTTGAGCCCTAAAGGTTATTTGTATTATTTACTTATTTGAGACTTGAAATTTGTGAAAGGTCTAATATTTGTTGAATTATGGTATTGATTGGAATGTTGAAAAAACGATGAAAAAATAAAATAAAAAAGAAAGAAAAGAAGAAAGCTAAAAAAACAAAAAACAAAAAAGTATATGGTACCAACAGAGTTGCGTTAAAAGGACCTATGTATTTTGTAAACATGTCCTGTAATATTTCTTTAAGTAAATTTCCTTCAATTTAAACCTTTTATTATCCCAATCATATTGTACCTAAACCTCATTATAACTTTATAAAGACCTTTTGATTTTTGTTTCTAGTTTGTACATAAGTGGTGGAGATGTGATTTTATTGCAAGTCTTGGTTGAGAGTTTTGATGCTTTTCACCTTAAACATTTGAGTGCATTGAGTGAAATCTTGGTAAGGGTGTAAAGAGATATGCTTTTGATTTCAATGCCATTGTTGATATGATTATTATTAGTATTGCTTAGGAAGTTAATTTTAGGATAAGTTGACTCTAATGGTATATTAAGTTTATTCAATAGGATATTGATGATCGATTGATGTTGTAAAATTTATAATTTTAATTATAGTTTGTTTGAGGACAAGCAAAAACTTAAGTGTGGGGATGTTTGATAGACGAATATTTGACTATTTTTTACCACCCATATTTGATGTATTTTGCTTGATATTTTATACTTTTATCCTATATTTGGTACTTAATTTACTCCAAGTATGTTTATAGGTTATAATTTCCTTCATGTTCTTAAAAGAGAAGAATTCAGGTGAAAACATGGCATAAAATAGAAAATTAGCAATCTGGAAGGAGTGCACGACCATGCACTTTAGCGATTTCTAGCATTTTTAGAGATACACGATTTGGTAAACAACTGTGTAAGTCCCAGAAAAAGGGACAATTTTGGTCTAAGGAAGTGGAAGAAATGAAGAAATTATCAACAGATCAACTGGAATTTAAGATCAAGCTTCTACATCACAAGAACGTCAGATTGAAGATAAATTAGGGAGATCTAGAATTATGATTATGTTTTCTCATTTTTGTTTTATTATATCTTTCATTTCGTATTCGATCATATTTAATTAAATGTCTAGTTAGTATTTAGGTAAGATAAACCTTATATAAATACTTTGATATTATTTGATTTCTTTATTAATGCAATTGGTTTAATTGATTATTATAACCTAATTACATGTTTTATTGATAATCTAATTTCATATGTAGTGATTGAGAATTCATAGTGTGAATAGTTCCACTGTAATTAGAAGGAGTTGACTGCAACCATAGAGATAGGATGACATAAATCTTCCAGATTAAGTCCAAACCTAATAGAGGGACTCATAAATTGGAAACACAATCTTATAAGATTTAACCTGAGTAATTCGGTTAGAGACCTTAGGATTAGTTATTAGTTGACTCAAGCTCGGCCACTAGTATACCATAGGAGTCTCCACGGTTTAATAAATCAACAAACAATTACATGATAAAAGATCATTTTATTACAGTTTTAGGGGGTTTCAAACCTAGATACTAATTTCTAATAATGATAGTTTTCTAAGTGAATTCCACTATCTTTGTGTTCATTATTGCTTCCTATTCTTTAATTTTTTAGTTTTTATTTTCTTTTTATTAAAAAATATAAAATCAATTCTTACGCTAGATAATACGGGAAAGGTAGGTACTAGTATTCGTAGTCTTTATGGGATCAACCCATACCTGTCGGTACTAGCTACAACTACACCGTGCACTTATGGTTATTACAATATTGAATATCACGAAATAGTTTAATCAATCAGACGTTTATTTATGGTCTTATCAAAGCTTGGAAAATCTTTAGCAAACTTTATGGTTTGGAAACCAATTTTTGTAAAAGTTTCTTTTATTTATCCAAATCTTCTACAAGGAAAGAACCTATTATCAAAGCTATCATTGGTTTCATAAACCTATTTCCATTGCTTTATCTAGGCATTTCCATTTGAACTACTAGTCCTTTTTTCTAGAGATTACAACATTCTAGTTAACAGAATAAATAGAAAAGTTTCTTCTTGGAGCCCTAAAACTCTCTCTACTACTGGTACAGCTTAACTTGTTTAATCTATTCTTAACTCAATTAATTTATTTTGAGTTGGATATCTAGCTATTCCTAGGAAGATCATTAAGTCCATAGAGATGATATACGACATATGTAACATCCCGTTTCCAGAGAACGGGTCGGACCAAAGAAACGGGTCCAAGTGTGGTAAATTAACACATCTCATGCT
>JANIIA010466841.1:0-18338 GCA_027478495.1 Erythroxylum alaternifolium | reverse complement strand
TGTACAAACATTCACATGTGCAAAAATTCACTATTTCCTATTCATGTGCATATATGAATGCATGAATATGTCAAAAATACTTTAAACATTCTAACCTATTCCAAAATGACCAAAATACCCTTTCCAATTGGTGAGGGGATGTTACAAAGAAAGAAAAAGGGTTCAGCTGAAAATTTTTAGGTATTCCCTATCTTTTCTTCTTGCATTACTAGAAAAAGAAACTAGTGAAAGTAAGTTTTATTTTGAAAATGAAGAGAGGAAGAAGAGAACCAAGAAATTCGTTTTCTTAGATCTTTATGGATTTCTAACTATATCTTAGTTCTTCTATCTTAGATAAACTAAGAGTAGATTAAGTATATGCTCATTTTTGGATAATAAAGCTTTATAGAAGTTCTATTCGTATATGATGTTTGAATGAAAATATGTTTGTTTAAAGGGAACCAAGAAATTCGAAGTTAAGAACAAGAGGAAAGACAAACTTGATCTTGGAGTTACAAGTAAATAAGTGGGTAGTATGTTTATAGTTATTGTGATGATGAGCTAAAATATTTGCTTGTCATATGCTAAATTATTTGTCTTAAATTATTATGAATATGGGAAAAATTTCCTGTGAATTTGATATTATATTTACTTTGAAAGATACTGCATTTTGTATTGATGAAAAACAAAAAAAAAACTTTAAAAAGCATGAAAATATGAATATGATATGAAATATGTAAATATTGAAAATTTACTTGTGTGG
This sequence comes from Erythroxylum alaternifolium, assembly GCA_027478495.1. Classification (NCBI taxonomy): domain Eukaryota; kingdom Viridiplantae; phylum Streptophyta; class Magnoliopsida; order Malpighiales; family Erythroxylaceae; genus Erythroxylum; species Erythroxylum alaternifolium. The sequence continues at coordinate 17,596 of JANIIA010466841.1, read as the reverse complement.
GTAAGAGAAATATCATTCTGTTCGTCACGTGCACGTTGACCTAAAGCCTTCTCCCAACTGCTCTCTTATGGAACATGAGCTCCGAAAAATGAACTCATTATGTTCATGGTGTAAACTTCGGTTTCGCCATTCTATTTTATGGGATTCTCTCGAACCATTATGTTTGTGCATTGCATCTCGAATTGTTGAACATAGAGCATAATTGAGTATTATGGTTTGATTATTAAGTGAACATATGATCTGATTTGTTTGATATTATATTCTTGACTATGTGAATTCCTAGAATTAAGAAATTTAGGATAATATAATCTACTTAGACTAAAATGCAATGAATATATATATATGCTTGAGTGTGTGTATGGCTCGTTATCGCTGGCTATAAACGTATTAGCCACTGAGTTCAGCAGCTTACCTCATCATTTTTCACTCTTCAGGTACAGACAAAGCAAATCATTGAACCTTGCAAACTTCGGTTGACTCTAAGAATTTCTATTTCTTTTGTAACTAAGTTAGTTCAAAAACTTTTGGTACTTTAGAAGCATATCAAACGTGTGAGCATTCATGATTGTATTTTTGTATTATGCTACTGATGTGGCTTTTGATATATAATTGAAGTTGAATAAACTTTTCAATAGCTGAGAGATAAAGTTTTTGTCTTGTGGAGAAACGAATGAAAGAAGGGTTGAAGAACTTCTTTTTGTACATGTGCAGAAATTTCTTCTCCGTTAAGTGTCAACTAAGGTTGGAAATAAAATTGATAGTTGTTGAGAACTTCTTAATAGATTTTTCTGAAGCAATTACTTTTAGTGGGAGTCTTATATGTATGAATTATTTTTGTTGGATTTGGGTATTTTGTTTTTGTAAGAATGTATATTGACAAATGAGAGAAAAAGAGGATTAGTGTTCCGAATCTTTAATGAATAAATTGTATTGATCTAGGCAAAATTAGACAAAATTGTCTTCATGAAAGTTGTGTCTCTTTCTCTTAGCTTTCTAATGACCTAAAGTTTTTTATTTTTAAATTTCAGGATTGAAAGTTATGATAATTTGAAGTAAAAGTGTGTAATCAGGTTTGCAAGACGACCCCTTTATTTTGGGAAGGTCGCGATCGTGCACATTCACGATCGCGATGAACTGTAATTGGTTATCAAAAATCGTGATCGTGCACATGCATGACCGTGACTCTTCTTTTCTTTAGCTGTGCATTGTTTAATAATGCACACCCGTGCATTTTTGGGGCAAATCTTATTTTTTTTAATTGCCACGAAATAAGAACCAAGATCTATGGCCAACATCAGAGGTGCTGGATTAGGAGAGTATTTGTCACAAGTATCGTTTTCTAACAATCGCTCTCATAAGTGAGTGTTTGTGATATTTGGTTTTGCATTAGATAGGTATGGCATGTTTTGTTCTTTCATTTGTTTTATTGTGTTCACTGTCTAGAATCCCTCACCTTTTGTATGACATGTTTTTTTCTTTCGTTTGTTCTGTTGCGTTACTTACATGTTTTAGATGTCAATGTGTTGTATTTTATATTCATGTAATGGGAAATCCTACATTAAATTAATGAGAATGGAGTACACTAGACATTTTTGTTGATCTTGGGCATGTTTATTGAATAGACTTTTATGTGTGTTTATGCTTTCTTTGTTTAAATTACGTCTATTATGATGAAAATGGTCATAAATTTGCTTCATTTTTCCATAAAATGCTTGATGTTAGATCGAAGTATGGCAACTATGATATTGAGCAATTTTATTATGATATTAATAATGAAGTTGATCATGTGAAGTGTATGTCAAGTTAGGCAAGTTCATCAAAGAGGTTGCCTCCTTCATGTTACTAGTTTTGATATTCAATATAAGTACAGAGCATGAGTAATGGAGCGTATAAAAAGTGATTTTTTAGCTTCAAGTATTCTACTATTAGCAGCATTTGACTAGATTATTACATATCCGAGCTTGGTTTAATATTGTTTAAATAACTCTTGAATTCAACTCATTATTAGTTGAATTGAGTTGGATTCACTTTGTTCAAATATAACTTGACATACTTGGTTAAGCCTTTAAATAAATGAGAGATACTCTCCATTTCTTTATATCATACATTGAAGGTTGGTAATAGAGGACAATTATTGAGGAATAATCAACAAGTAATAAATAAAGGAAAAAGAGAAAGAGAAAGTGAGAGAAAGTGACAATTGTTGCTTAGAAAGTCTTCACAAGAAGGAGGCATGATGTAATGATGTTGCAAAAGTCAATAATCCTAATTAATTTGAACTACAGGAAAAAAGTGAATTAATGAAGGAAAGTCTACATGTTGATGGTATTTCTAAAAAGATCATATTTCCATATGCAAGAAGTTATGAAGGGAAAGAATGGCTGAAGTTGTGTTTTATTATTATTATATGAATTCTCTCTATAATTAGTAGGAAATATGGCCTGTTGATATTCATTTCCTAAGTCTTAATGAAACACTATAGAATCCAAGGTTAGAACACTAAGTTCCTGTAACTAACAGCTTTAAGCAAAGTAAGCTTAAGGAAACTTTTGCAACGGTTCCTCTTACAGTCATACCCACAAACAAATACCAAGAAGATTACCCAATCAATCCTTTTTTAAAGAATTAGATCCTCTCCAACTGACCATTGGAGACAAATCATCAATAAACACAAGACATATTTTCCTTTTCTTCTTCCATTTTTTGGTTGATGTAAAATTGATATATTTTTGTTCTCTTGTATTACAACTTGTAGGGTTTCATTATGTTAACTTGAGGAGCTATGTATAAAAAAGATTATAATTTTATTAATTCATGAACTGCTAATTCTTGTAGAACTTGTAATCTTACGTTTGGTTATAGATGAGACTAAAGTAGAAACATTCAAGCTCTACTAATCTTTTGTTTCAGAATCCAGTGCACTTGACCCTTACTTTTTAAGCCACAAGCAGCTAGTGATGTCACTAATATGCCCAAATGACAAAGCTAGGCATAAACTTTTATATTTTTTAGGATGGACTTTATATTATTTTAACCTGATTGAAGAAATTGTGGAGATTTCTTATGCTTTGGCACCTAAAGCTTTTCTATTTAGTGTCATGTTAAGGATAAATGTTTTTCCCATAGTATAATTCATTATCTTATTCTTCCATTGGACTAATGCTTTTATATTGGAGGAAAACATATACATCTGATACCATTTTAAACACTGAAAGTATATTGCATGAAATAGTACAAGTATTTCGAGTAACTTACTGGATAAAGATAAACATAAGGAAAGTTAGGATTTTTATATTCATCACCTAAGAAATATTATCTTATATTTGGCATTGATGTTGTCTTTGTGATTTTCTCAAGTATGTAGATGGAATCATTATCATCGACTAATACAACAGTAAGTTCAAAGTTGGGTAATGTCATTTGCTATTGTAGGCTAAAGGCCCCATTAAAGACTTCATAGAGTGATCATAATCCTAGCCGGAGATTTTATGGATACCTCAATTATACAATGAGAATTTATTGTTATTTAATTAATGAAGTTAAATGTTAAGCTTATGTTTTAGGTATTTTTTCAATGAAATTGAATGTTTTAGGTTGGGAGATGCGAGTTTTTCAAATGGTAAGATGAAGAATTTACTGAGAGAGCCATTCAAATTATTCAAAATTTAGGGAGTGAATTATCAATGTTAAAGAAAGAGGTTGAAAGAAGCAAAACTAAGGAGTTTGAAGAACAAATGAAGCTTTTGAAGGAAGACATAAATTTATTGAGAAAAGAGAAAAAAGAAATTAAGTGTATGTGAATAAACATTGTAATAGGATTTGTTATGATTCTAGTACTTTATATTTGTAATTTTTATGAGGATTGTATTGAATTTCAACAATGTAATGGTTAATATTATTAAGTATATTATGAAAATTTTGATTTTGAAATTTGTATATGAATTGTGCAATGAAGCAAAAACAATACTATTATATATAACCAATAGATAATGAATAATTAACTCGTTGCATATGTTATCAAATATGCAAAAAAAAGTAATGTCAAAGAGAGATAGAAATAGGGATAGAGGGGTTGTGTAATAAGTCATATTGATTTTGGCAATATTTACATTGTATGTTAACAACACAAACATTCGTATGTATACAACACAAATATTTACATTGTATGTATACAATAATTGATGTTTGATTCATTTGTACTTGACTACGTAAGATTAGGTTGTGATGATTATATGTTGATGGTAAAACCTATCTACTTATTTTACACTAAAAAATTGCAAGTGAATGGGTCGTGACTTTTAGTAAAAAGAGCAGATATCGATCCCACATGGATTGATGCCCAGACATCGATTAACAAACTCCCTGAATCTTCCATCGAATCAAATAGCTTGTTCTGTATGAAGGTGAGTTGCTTTCTTTCTTCCTTAATCACCTTCGTCCTCTCTACTTCTTCCTCTTCACAAACAGAGACTTTCATAACTTTTTCAAACTTGATGTCTGTCATCTGTTCTTCAAAAATTTTGAACACATCAATTGTCTTGAATGAGCTACTATCCTTTGGATTCTTAGATATATCATTTATGTTAAATGTCTCTTGATCATCATCAATCCAAAAGATATCATTCTTTTCATGAACATCTACCCAAGCTTTTTCGATGTTCACTTTTGGTATATCAAGAACTGGTGAATAATAGGGAGGGTTGGAATTCTTTTCTTCAATCTCTTTGCTCTTCTCTTGCTCTTCAATAAAGTACGGCTCAGCATGGTGTTCTACTGGTTCTTCTAGCTCTTCCTCATTCTTAAGTGTGATAGCCTCATATTGCTCTAGTTGATGTAATTCCATATTTCTCAGAGATTTTTCCAAACCTTTATTACAAAATTCACGGGAAAGTTGTCTTACTTGAATCTCCAAGTTGTGAATAGAAGTAACATGATTTTCAAGAATTTGATCGAATTTCTTTTCCAGTCTCTTTAGACTTTCCTCCTGGCTGGAAAACATCCTCTTCTGGTTCTCTTCCTGAGTTACCAGTTTAGAACCAAACATCTCCACAAAATTGTCTAACTTACTCTCCATCGCTCCAATTCGATCTTATTGAAATTCAAATGTGTCTTGATGTCCCATGTAAGTAGTTGCATTGTTGGACCAATAAAAATCTGGTAGGTTTTGCCATCCCGCAGTGTACATGTTTCAATAAGAATCGGTACTTCCCCAACCATACTGCGCTTCATTGTAATTTTCAAAAGTTCCTTGCTCTCTATAATAATTATCTTCCATCATTGTTCTTTCTATTTCTTCTCAACATCTAGCTCTTTAGATTTCTCATTCCTCATTCTAATATGTCTTGATGTGTCTCTACTTTACGCCCCAACTTCTTCTTTACAAATTTCTGTCATTCTTCGCATACTCCTTGTATTCATGCACCTGCAAATACACAAGGAAAAGTATCAAAACTCTTAAATCAAAATAATCTAAATTAAACACGATGCTCAACAATCAATCCCTAGCAACGGTGCCAAAAACTTGTTGATGGTAAAACCTATCTACTTGTTTTATGCTCAAAAATTGCAAGTGAATGGGTCATGACTTATGGTAAAAAGAGAGAATATCGATCCCACAGGGATTGATGCCTAGAGACTGCTTACTTTAGATACAACTTTGTTTAAGAAACTAAATTATGAAATGCACAAAATTTGGAAAATTAAATTAAAATTAAAAGACTAATGTAAACAATGGACAATGCCGAAATTGCAGAAAATTTAAATTCAAGAATCTAAATACTACATATTACTTTTTTTCCTCCCTCCTATTCTATCGATTAAATTATGACTCACCCTAGATTTCCGAATGTACTAATTACCCTCTCTCAAGGTGTAATTATTTATCCCTAATTCAATTAATGGGAATTAATTGGACAATCTCTGAACTTACCCAATGACTCTACCGATTCAATTAGTTATTAAACTATCCTATGGGTGATCAATTGACTAGTCGAGATCTCTCTTCTAACTATTTAATTAATATAATAATTGTTAGTCTATAGGTTGCAAACTTTTGTTATACAATCCTACATGAATTTAATCTCACTCACTCTCTCGATTTGTTGCAAGATGACAATTAAAAACAACAATAAACAAAGACAGTTGCTTTCAATTCAATAAAATATGAGTTCAACATAATAGTTACAAAAGCAATCCCTAAAATAAAATTAGCCTAACTTGGTCACCATAACATCATTAACATTCAAATAATCCATTTTTATAAAGAATAGAAGAGATTAAAATGACAGAAAATTAAATAGAAAGATTTCTTCTCTTCTTTGACAAAATCTAGAATTTTGGTGTTGATGTGTTATTTTGCCCAATCTTGATGATGATCCTTGTCTTCAATCTTGCCTCAATGCTCCAAACATTTGTTCTTCACTTAAGGATGGTGTTTCTACAGGTAGGTGTCGGCTCTTTTGAAGATGGAGGCTTAATTCTCTTTTTTATAGTCTAAAAACCCTAAGTTTAATCAAGCCTCGCAGATTGCCTCGAATTGTAATTCTCCCGTTCATGGGAATTTGTATGATTCCCACAAGTGTAGGAATTTGACATAGATGCATCTCTCATTTTCTTTTGTAATTCCCACGTGACGTGGGAATTTGTATGATTCCCACAAACGTGGGAATTTGTCACAGATGCACTCCTCATTTCTTCTCCTCTTTGATCTTTAGTTCACTCTCCAAGTTACTTCTTCCTTCTTCCTACATAAAAATAGTCAATTCTTGCCCTCAATTAACATCAAACACATAAGAACAACAATGAAAATCAAACTTAGCAAAAACATACAAAATGAATCCTAAATAAGAATAATAAACAATTATGATAGAAAACACATGCCAATTACCTATAAAAACATATCCTAATGCACACTTATCACGTCTCCATCATACAATAGCCATATCTTATAAATAAAGAGATACATTAAGTACCTTTGTGGCTTCATCCTCGATACCTACTGATTTGAAGTAACTCTCCATGTTGAAAATGAAGTTGTCAATCTCCTTTGCGCTCCTTTCCCCACTATAGGCTTTAGGCCTAGGAACTTCACCCTTAGCCGTATGTGAGGATCCCTCCTCATTAAGGTCGTCTTATGCAAATCAAGCTCCACCTTGAGCTTCTCGACCACCTTCTTATAAGCAAGCGTCATAGCTTGTAAGGAGTCATTCCTCTTCGACATCACCTCGACCACCACATTCAAGGCACCTTGCATTTCTCCTCACAGCTCCTCGTCGTCACCTTTGGACTCGAGCATTTAAATTCATTGGTCCATATCATTGACCCTTTCCTTTAAGTCAGACACGGTGGCATCATCTTTGCCAACCTCTCCTCCATGGCAGACATGATGTCCCTTAACTTCCCCTTTTTAGCCCTACCAACAAGTTGTGGGTTGGATACTTCAGATGGTTGTTCGGTCGCCATCGTATGCAAGATTTCCCCTAAAGAAAGCTTTCTTACAAAACCTTAGCTTTGATACCAACTGTCATAGGATTTCTTTCACTTGAACTCTACGTGCGGCACTAGTACACTTTTCTCACAAACTCGAGTGTAGCTAGTCAACCTTTCCCGAAGATGCCTACTTGAACTATGAAGAACTAAGTAAGCAAAGAAGACAAGAATATGAGATCTTAAGGAAGCTTGGATACTTCTATTGCTTTAAACTCTTGGATTCTTGGATTGTTACAAATGGAGTCATCCTTTTATATAGCCCTCCACCTCCTCAACAAACGGTGAGGATTAATTTGATCCAACGGTGGAGATTAGTCCCTATAAAATATCTCCTATATGTAAATTACAATAATGCCCCTATCTAGAATCTTCCATACTACTCTAGATGCTTTATGTTATTTACATCATTCTACAACCTTCTATAATGTTCCAGAGTGTTCCACAATGTTTCATGAGCTTCTAGGGTCTTCTATAAACTTCTACCAAGCTCTAGAAGATTCTTTTGAGTAAAACCTCACCTTGTAACCATTGAAACATATAGAACGTGACATCTAGCATATAAATTACATACACAATAGATAGTTGATGCATGCAGACATCTAACACTACACATATGTCCAGTGCATATGGAACACACACCTAAAGTGATGTGCACGTTTGTATATTTGACACATGTATTGCACATAAGCGATAGGTGTGTTTGTTATGCAAAAGCGTGTGATTTACATACGCTACAAAGGTGTTCAAACATCTATGGGATGCCTTATGCATCTAGCGTACTCGTGAGGGGTTGCTGCATATGCCTCATCCGCCCATATGTACTGCTGACGTCAACCACTAACATCAACACTATAGAACAAAAAAACTTAAAAATTTTAAAATTCACAAATGGTCCCTTAAGTTATTTTAGATTAATTTTTAGATCCTTCGAATTCAGAAAGTGAGTTTTATAAATTTTTTTGCATTTATTAAAATGGTAATAAATAAGGTTTAACTCAAATTTTTTTAATAAAGTTAACAATACAATAATTATGTGAATTTTCATGCAATTAACTTGAAATAAAAGATATAAATGTTAGTTTTTTATCTCCTATGGTTCATTTATTATTCTATATTCCATGATTATTATTCTTTTTATTTCTTTGGATGAATTCTCAAATAAGGTTTCTTAATAATGTTTTCAGCACTAATATGTGACAATGAAAATGTTCATGAAGATTTTACTTTGAATAATGATAAGTTACTATATGTTTAAGCTTATATAGGTGAGTGTGAAGATAATGTACAGGTGTATCCTTTGTGTTTATAGAATAGTTTGGGTAATAATGAGACTATAGTCACTATAGTAGCTTTTTAATTTAGCATTTAGACTATTTTGCTTGCACATTATGGGATGTCTCTAGTTTTAAATCTGGTTATTCTACCTATAGGTATTGACCTTATATAAGATTTTGAGATATGCATAAAGGTATTTGATAGTGGATAACCATTGCTTGAGTAATCTTATAACAAACCACTACCACCGAACACGTGCCTGTACATCTTGAGGACATGTGAACACATACCTTATAGGAGTGATATGTTAGAGCAATCACATTCACTTATCATGACATCATAATTTAAAATGCGAATAACATGATATCTAGAACTCAATTCCTCATTTCATCTAATAAAACATAATGTACATTGTAGTATTACACTACACCATTCATATATATATATACAACATCAAAAACTATAAGAGTCTAATGCTCTTTTACACATTCTACATGAAAGAGGAATTATACAATAACTCTATCTAACTCTTCAGTCTTAGCTGACCAACCTTTGAGTCATTTCTTGAGTCTAAAAGCAAGAACTAGACTTATTCTAGAATGTTTTATAAGCTAAGTCTCCTCTCTAGTACTTAAAAAGTCACGTTATAAATTTGATTAGTTTTGCGAACTCAATGAATGAACCATCATCGATGGGCTCATTCATATTAAACACAAAGGCGGTTCACATTTTCATATTCATATACAATTCAATTAGTCAGATATTGCACATCATTTCACATTTCAGTTTTGAAACAGTACATGTGACTAATTTCAATCATTCATTTAATACACATCAATTTATATATATGCAATGCACATGTGACTCACTTTCAGTTGTTACTTTGTTGTGACAGAGTGCCTTTTAACTATCTCATATCAGTTGTAGATATCGGATTTATTAATAACTGTCCCATATTTTTTGGGGATAACGAGCTCATTTTATATAGTGAGCCTGAGGCTCTTACACGCATTATGAGCTTTAAGCTCTTTTTCAGTGGCTACTCCAGTCACAACTATCTTTATCTGATTATACATATCATGTATGAAATGCATCAAGTCTCATACATTCTATCATTCACATTTATTCAGTTTACACATTTACCTTTCACTTTTTCATCGGACCCAAGTCCGACATTCAACAATTAAGTTGATTACACTTATTTTTGTCAGATTTACATACAATCAGCACTTCCAATGCAATTCTCATGCATCAAACTCTTCAGTTTATCAATGCCTAGAATTAACACATTCGCATTAATAATAATTCAATAATTGAATTTGAAGTAAAATATAGACAATCCTAGTGAGAACATCTAGATTACTCATAGTATGCTCCAGTTAGCTATTGCTTTGATGTCTTAACAATGTCTAGATGCGGTCATTCAATTTGCTCTTCTATATCATGCAACATATGCACATTTACACATTACTAATTTGCACAATCATATTAATACTCATTCATACACATATATATATGTGTTATGTATAACGCATGCTCAATTTGACTATTCTAGGTATATTTCCTTAGTTCACCTCTCATGATCATTTAACAACATCATTCAATCATTCATTTACACCTAATACACCTTACTCACCTAATCAATCATCAACTAGGTTCATTCTAAGCCTCATTCGAGCCTAAATACATCAGAAGAAGTATCCTATCATTATTCATCTCAAACATCACTTAAAAGATAACATTTTTCTCCTTGTGCCTGCCTATAATCGTGGTGTACCATCCCACGATCGTGACAGAAGCTTATAGAACTGGCTATGGTTATGGGGACTCTACCATGATCGTGATAGAACTAAAGTATGCAAGGCTACGATTGTGCATTGAAGGCCACAAATTCAACATATATAAAAACATCATTTACACTAAAAAATTTCCAGAATTTATACTTATTAATGCAACTTCATTTCATACAAATTCAACTACCACATTGATTGCATTAAAACTCATAAACTCTGCTCAGTTGATCCATTATCCATTTACTTAATCCTATTATACGTTCATTCACAACTTTTCTATATTTTACTCTTTTATAAGACATTAAACAAATCTTCTCTATAGCTCATCATTTAGACTTCACATCCTCATCAAGCTCACCTCAATTTCATCTTAAAGCCATTTATAAGACAAATTCATCAAGGTTCAACAATCATACAAAAACAAAACATATTATCATCATTCTTTATCATTCACTATCATCTTAGTTCTTATCATTTTAAGAACACTATATTAGTCTTTTCTTTAACTTCCAATCTCAATATATTTCCTCAATTAACAACCTATATATATGGTTTCATATTCTCTTAAAAATAGACCACAATCATATAAATTTACTCATGAAATTTCTACACTCATTCATTAGCACAAAACAGGACATTAACACTTCTTTATATTAATCAACTTTTAACTCTCATTAAAACACCATTTTCAAAACTAATCTTTCTCAAATATATTTTTAACACATCTCATAATCTGTTACTCATCATATACACAAAAATATGACATAACCCTACTTATTTCCTCATTAATGTTTCATTACTCTTCAACTCTATTTTCATTATCATTTAATCTGAAACTACCATCCTATAACATTTCATAATTTATTACTTATCAATATACAAAAACAAGACATGAATATGTCCATTTACTCATTCACGACACACATATATTCAATACCATTTTCATAATCATTCAATCCCAAAATAATCACCATATTTGTCTCATTTATAACAACTCATGAAGATTAATGCATAACTTAGTTGATTAAGCTCCAAGATTCTTCACAATCACATAAACCCTAACTCTCCATGCATATACGATCATCATCATAGAGATGGAGTAGGTTAGGTTTTCTAGTGGCAAGATGATGAAGATAACAAAAATGGAAGAAGCAAGTGAAGGATGAGAGCAAGGTTCAACGTTGGTTCTTACAGAAGAGAGTGTCGTAAATGAAGAAAAACGAAGAAGATGAAGAGAGGTTAACAAAGAGATGAGGGCAAATAACAAGTGAAAGACAATTAAAGTTGGTCTTTCAAATGGCTAAAATTGTGGGTGAGATGTGGCATAACAAATAACACTTTTCACTTGCCACTTATCACTTCCCCATGGTACCTCTTTAATAACTAGTCCATTTGTCTCCAATTTCTAATCCAATTGTCTCCCAATTTTTAATGACACTTGTTATTAAATCCAAAAATCACTTATCAATAACTTCCACAGTCGTTTGACACTTATTTCTATTACCATTTATCAATTGTCTTGCCACTTGGCATTTTTCCTAGTCCAAAAATACCCTAAATTTTATAAATTTTCCAAATTTTCACCAAAAAATTTAAATCAATAAATATAATCACCAAATCAAAGATAAAGACTTAAAACTCACTATTCACATCATATTTACTTTAAAACAATCATTTATACCCCAGAATATGTCAAATAAGTGCATGTACAATCTTTGTAATGTGTACAAAAAAATCAAATTCACGTGTGTGTATATGCCAATATTATGCATGAGCATGAAATGCATTTCCTAATTTCTTAATGCTATTTCTCATTTACAATAATCTAGGGTCTTAGATCTTAGTATGGGAAAACGGGATATTACATTTGGTCAATGCTTTTATTATAGAAATTGTCAACGACATAGGTTTCCCTCTAGTATTTTCTTTGACCATGATACTTTAGTCATTAGTACTTTTGGAAAGAGCTATTCAAATTGCAAGAAAATATGTTGTTTACTATCAGTGCTTATGAACCACAGTTTGATGGACAAACATATGTTGTTAACCACAAACATATGTTGTTAACCACTACCTGGAAAACTGTTTATGTTGTTTTGCTACTAAACTTGTAGTCTTGATTTAAGTTTCTTCCTTGAGCAGAATTGAGCTACACCATTATTTAGCATTCAAAAATTAGCATGGGTCATTTTGAGGTTGTTTATAGTAAGCCTCCTCCATCATTAATTGACAATGTCTAGGGGACTTCTAATATGGCTTAATAGATGAGTTATTGTTTACATAATCTCAAATTCTTCTCTCAATTGCAAACCAACACATGTAGAGCTAATCAAAAATTTCTTGTGCGAGATTGGGGTTTTTTTTGTTAGACTTCAATCCTATAAACAAACTAGTATTACTTAATTTTAGTTCAAAAATTGGCGGAAACGTTATTATAGCCCCTTTTGCATCTTGGAATATGTTGAAATCGTTGCTTACTACTTGGATTTACCTGTCAGCTCTAAAATTCATAATGTGTTCCATATCTCCCTCTTAAAAAAATTTCATGATAATCTTACTTCGAAACATCTTACCCTTCCTTCTAAGTTTGTTGGGATGGTTCACACACTCCCTTAATTCCTGAGACCATTTTGAGACTTCGAAAAGTGCTTCGAGTTGATAAATATATTCCTTAGCTTTTAATATAGTGGCAATCTCAATCTCCAACTGAATTTACCTAGGAACCATTTACTAAATTTCAACCAAATTTTTCAAATTTCAACCTTAATGACAAGGTTAATTTAAAAGGGGAAGGTAATCCTATAGGCTTGATCAATGATAAAAAGCCAATAAATATCTTGGTTGGTGATCTAAGTATACTAGTAGCATATTGCTAAGAAAAATAGCAGGATGACCCATAAATCATTAAAGTTCAAGGACTATATTTGAAATTATTGATTAAATAGGTAGCTATTTTGTAAATGACAAATATATACTAATGAACTATAATATCTCTAACATAATTCTGGTAAAGAATGTCTTTATTTGCAGAAACAAAGCAATACAACAAATGTGATGAATATTTCCTTATTTTATATCTTTTTTCTCCCTCTCTTCTTCTCCTTCTTCTGTCAATTCTTTTTTACTTAATTCCTCTCTTCTTTAGAATTCTGTAATATCTCTGTATTATTTATAGTTCATAGTAAATAATACATTACAAAAATGTGCATAATCAAAGGGAAAGAGCCTAAACAACAAAAATAAAGATAAATAAAAAAGAATAAGTTAACAAAAGTTTGATAATTATTGTCATAATGTCTTCTTGTACTAATAATGTAGCACTCCACTTCCACCTAGCACGTACCTGTATATCGTGAAGACATTTGGGTACATGCCCAGTGAAAGTGGCACACTAGAATAGTTATGTCAACTCAGTGCCTTTTTTTTTTTGCTACATCACATATCACGCGAATCAGTAATCATTTTCACTCATTTCAATTGTAAACACTTCATAAGTAAATCAATATTCAATTTAAACCATCTCATTAACAATACACATCTAGTTATAAATATCATTACATTACAGAATTCACATATACATTGTATAATAGTTACGGAATATAATTCTTAATACAAAAATGACTGAAACCGTATGCAGGTGCAAACTGATCCCGACCCCTAGTTCATGTCTGAATTTAGTCTTATACTCCTAATTTTTTTAACTAGATATTTCCTCTGAGCCCGAAAGACAACGTTACAATTTTGGTCTGTTTTAATAACTCAGTGAGCAAACCATCATTGATAGCTCACTCATATTAAACACAATGGAACTTCACATAATCAGATGCACAGACAATTCACATATTCAAATATTACACATCATTTCACATTTTAGTTTTGAAGCAGTTCAAATAACTCATTTCAATCATTCACTTAATACACATCAATTTATATATAAGCAATTCATATGTTACTCACATTCAATTATTACTTTATTTTGACTGAGTACCTTTTTAACTGTCCTGTATCCATCGTAGATACCGGGCTCATTGATAACTGTCCTATATCTATTACAAATACCGGACTCATTTTGTATAGTGAGCCGAGGCTCTTACCACATTCTGAGTTTTAAGCTTTTTTTCACTGGCTACTCTAGTCACGACTGCCTTTACCTGATTATGCATATCATGTAATGAAATTCATCAAATCATATATATTCATTCAATCACTTTTATTCAGTAAACACATTCACTTTCACATTATCATTTTCACAATTCATTAGATCTATATCCGGCATTCAACATTTTGTTGAGTATTTCAATCATTCATTTTCATTTATCATGAACAATAACTTTCACATTTCAATTTTATCGGATCTAAGTCCGGCATTCAACAATCATGTTAAGTACACGTATTTCTTTCTCATTCACATTCAATAAGCACTTCCAATGTTAATCTCATTCGTCAAACGCCTAGGACTATCAATGTTTATAATCAATACATTCACATTAATAATAATTCAATACAGAAATTTAAATAGAACAATCAATCAATGCGAGACCATCTAGGTTGACTCATAGTACGCTCCAGATTAGCATTTGTCTTCATGATCTGGAAACTTCTGGATGCTGATGTTCAATCTTGTATATCTATGCTTAAACAATACACACATATTTTACACATTACTAATCTGATCAATCACATAAGTATAAATCATACACATATGTATATGTTTTATGTATATGCATGCTTAATTTTGTGTATATTTCCTTAATTCACAAGTCTTGATCATTCTATCATTGTCACTTGCATATAACAAGTTTACTCTTAAGTTAATACCTCAACTATACTTGTTTACTCTAATTTCATAAATCAGTCATTCGCTAATATTATACTTTGCTCATTTACTTTAAATCACATTAGCATTTCTAAGAATACTTTTATTTCTTTATCATCTCTAAATTGCTAGCTTCCAAACACTTGATATCAACAGTCCATTCACTATCTTATATTCTCAATTATAACCTAAACATATCCAACACTTTATCGACATATTCCACATCAAACTAAGTTCATTTCAAGCTTCATTCAAGTTTAAATACACCAGAGGGAAGTACCTTAGCATTTATTGTTTCAAACATCGCTTAAAGGACACATTTCACCTTTTTATGTCTTCCCACGATCGTGGTGGACCTTCCTATGATTGTGAAAGAAGCTCATAGAACTGGCCATGATCGTGGGGACTCTGCCATGAGCGTGACAAAACTCAAATAATCAGTTCACGATCGTGCCATGCTTTTCTTCCTTCATTTTCCCACAAATTTAACAAACATAGAAACATTATTAACACTCCAATTTTTCCAAAACTCATGTTCATTTATGCAACTTGATTTCATACTAATGGAACTACCATATTAGTTGCATTAAAACTCACAAAATTTTACTCAATTATTTCATTTTCATTCACTTAATCCTAATATACATGTATTCCTAACTTTTCTAGATTTTATCTCTCTCATAATACATTCAACAAATCCTCTCCATAATTCATCATTTAGACATCATATCCTCATCATTGTTACCTCAATTTCAACTTAATAACATCCATGAAACCATCCAAAAGTCATTGTTTATCAATTATACAAAAACATAACATGATTTCTATCATTCACTATCATCTTAGTTCTTCTCATTTCAAGAACATTTTACTAGTCTTTTCTTTAACATAATTTCACCTTTATTAAACCTTAATTCCCAATCTATTTTATCTTCATTATACCCTTAATTGATAACCTATTTCATTTACATAACAACTTATAACTTATGGATTTCATACTTTCAAAACAAAACACTAACACATATTTTCATCCATCAAATTTTATGAACTCATCATCATCCCAAAGCAGGACATAAACATGTATACATTTATTCATCAACATTTATCACTCATCCATCAGCATTTATACTATCAATCGATCTCGAAAATCATCCCTATAACATTTAACGATTTATTACTCATCATATACACAAAAACATGACATAAACCTACTTATTTCTACATCAACGTTCAACACTCTTCAACTCCATTTTCATGCTTATTTAATCTCAAAATATTCATCACATATGTCTCATTTACAACAACCCATGAAGAATAATATGCGACTTGATTAAACTCAAAGCTTCTTCAATCACCATGAAACCCTAGCTTTCAAGCCTTACACCATCATTGATACATTGATATTTTTATTGAATATTTGGTGGAAATTATGTTTATAATGCAAGGTATTTTGATATTTTGATGGATTTATTTTCTCTCTATTATTTTGGACAATTAAGGAAGGTTTGTTGATTTGTCGGATAATTAGGCTTATTCGAAAAATTTGAAATGAACTGCAAGAGTTCAAAATCATAGGGGTTGTTCTATCTTCTTTGAAGTCAATAACAACCATCTGTTTTGAAAGGTTATCAGTAGTCACTAGCACGAGAATCAAGGAGACAATCTTAGGATTTTATTTCCTTATCATCATTTATTGGGTTGTAATCATCTTTCCGATTTTCTTGGGAATATTCTCCTCTTTTATAAAGGGAAGAGGGCTATTAATTGGGGGACACTCTTTCAACAGCAGAATCTTTATTTTGTGAGCTCAAAATAGCCATAAACGGCTAACTCTTTTATTTTCCAGCTTAAGGTCTATTGAAGTGCTTAGTTCCACAAAAGTGTTATGAGATCTAACTATTTTTCTTCCTACTCATTTCAATTCTTCAATATTTACTTATTTCCTACCCTTATTGGGTTGTGGTGGATGTTTATTTTCCTGTTTAATTAAAAGGTTTGGCCAATTGTTTAGTTAATTAGGATAATAAATTGTTAGTTAATAAGATCAAATACGTAATTGTTTGGTTGAGTTAACATTTGTAGCAAATAATGCAGCATGATTAGAACCATATTTTTCAGGTTATATTAAGGAAGCAAGTAATCTAATTTGAATGAACTGCGCGTGTGGTTTATTGGTTAGGATCAGGTCTTTTTCAGTTTTAGTGCTATCAATTAATTGAATCCT
>JANIIA010466798.1:0-18343 GCA_027478495.1 Erythroxylum alaternifolium | reverse complement strand
GATCGTGATAGAGAGGGTTAGAATCAACCCTAGGGCTTCCAAAGTATAAATACAACATTAAGGGACGAATGATGTAACCTTTTGGAAGATCCTTTTCCATCAACTAACTTACGAAACCCTAGAGAGTTTATCGAGAGATTGAGGAAGGAGACGAAGGAAAAGAGACACAGAGAAGAAGCTTTACACGAAATACTTCCTAGAACAGGAGGTTTCTCGTCATCACTGCCTCCGCTATTCCATTCCCGATGTATTTTTGGGTTATTTCAATTTTATTCATGTATAAAGTTGAGATAGTTGTTCAGAATAGGTTGTGTTGAATATTGAGTTTTTGTCTATACTCACCTTTGGGATTATAATTTAGGATTAAAGATTATAACTCGAGAGAGAGTAATCCACTCTAGGACCGGTTAGACCCAGTAATTGGAGAATTACATAATTATTTAAAGTTTCATTAAGGTCAGATAAAATTGCCTTTCTCTCTATTGGTAGTTCCTCGGTTGATTCTTGATTGGGTTGTGCAACTGCTATATTTTTGAATTTTAATTCTCATAATTGATTGTTTGATTGATTAATTTTCTGTATTAGTTGTTTATTTTAAATTATTGTTATTTAGTTCAGCCTTAGATTTTAGGATTAGTTTAATCCTCCTCATGGTATCGATACCTTAAGTACTACGTGAACGACCCGTGCGCTTGCAGTATTATCGAGGTTAAAAATAGTAAAAAAATTCATAGCGTAACACCCCATTTAGCGAGTGCCAAATTGTTATGTGTTCATGGCCATCCGCTCAAGTAATATCCTAGCTTCAATGGGAGTCTTTTCCTAAAGTGCCCCACCACTTGCTACATCAACCAAACTCCTCTCTATCAATAGTAGTCCTTCATAAAAATATTGGATGAGAACTTGCTCCAATATGTTGTGATGCAGGCAATAAGCAAATAACTTCTTAAACGTCTCCCAGTACTCGTAAAGAGATTCTCTGTTATACTTCTTAATACTAGATATCTCCTTCTGAATACTTGCCATCTTTGAGGCTAGAAAATATTCCTCTAAGAATAACATCTCTAGCCATGTGTTTATGCTTCCAACAGGTAAGTTAAATAGTCAATCCTTCACTGCATCCTTGTGTGAGACCGGGAAGGCTCTTAACATGATATGCTTGTTGGTCATCCTTAGTGGCTTCATGCTTAGACAAATCATGTCGATCTCCTTGAGATGCTTATGTGCATCCTCACCTACAAAACCATGAAAGTTAAGCAATAAATGAATTAGTCCATATTTTAACTCAAAGGTAACATGTTTGGCAAATTTCAGAAATGTTATGCATAATGGTATTTGAGTTAAATCAGGTGCAGCCAACTCCCTCATTGTCCTCAAATTTGCCGTCATCTCTTTTAATTTTGCTTCTGATTCTTCTACCAAAATTGACCTTACTTCCTTACGTAATCTCCGTAGTGTTCTTTCGATCTCTGGATCAAGTTGCTCGATTTCTCTGCTAGAAGATCTTGTAACTACCATATACCAAAACTCACAAACTTTTAAAATTAAATAATAAAAAAAGAAACAAATATAAAAAAATATATTAAAAAAACACCAACTAAAATCAAATATGACAATGAAATTACCACATTTCCTAACAATGGTGCCAAAATTTGATAGCGCGTGTTGAGTGCACTGTAAAATTTACCTGACTCTGCACACCAAAATTTGTAGTTATGGTGAGTCGGAATCAAATCCATAGGGAATGTTCGGTTAATTTTTGTAAGAAAATTAATTGATGTTAGGAAAATATAACAAAGGGGGTTTTGGATTTTAATCAATTTAAAAAATAAAACCAAATTAAACTTTTGAAAACAAATTAAAGAAATGATTAAAGTGTCGAGGATGAGTAAAGTTCAGTTCTAGGTTCAATGTCAGCCTAAATATGATCAAGCATATTCCATCATCCTAATGTCTTTACAACTCTCTTCAGACTATTGATCTAAGACTAATAAAATGCTCTACTAATCCTGTTTTCCCTTAGGTTGTATTTAATCAAGACATGATCATTAATTAAACCTAATTACCGAATAACCTAGGATACAATCTCTACATTTAATTTGACAGTCACATTATGAAGTGGAAAACGATCACTATAGGTAGTAACATCATATGCTCGGGTTATCTAACCTAAGTTATGTTGTTCCTAACGATACGGGATCATTAGACCCTACTAAAAACATTAAAAGTAACGATTACAAATTTCAATCAATGTTATAGCAATAGGTTCGAAATAAAACAATCAAAATAGCATATTAAGATCGTCCGTCCCAAAATCCAATCAAATTAATATAAACAACATAACAATCCGAACATAAATTGTATGTTAAGATGAAAAAATGGTGTAACCATGATTTAATGTTGGCATCCCCATAGAATCAACTTAGAAGCTTAACCCTCCATCTATATCCTCAAGCTCTCACCATAGGCTTTAACCTCCATTAACACTGTCGGAGCTAAAAAATGATGAAAGAATAAAGAACGAAGAGAAAAAAAGCTTGCGGCTCACTCTTCTCTCGAATGATGTCTCTCTTCTCTATCATCGCATCCTTTCCTTATGTAGTAAAAAACTATGTTTAAAAATTAGGACACTTGGCCATTTTGTATGATAGCAAGTCTTTTCACGCCAATGAGTGGCCTCTCATGGGTGTCACTTAACAAGCCACGCCCGTGACTTGCTTCTCACGACCATGAGATGCTTCTCACATCCATGAGAAGCAATCTTCCCTTTAAATCATTTCCATTTCTTTATTCCAAGTGTAGCCATCCACTTTTGTCTTCTTAAACATTAAACGTTGGTGGATTAAAAGGATAGTTGACTGGAAGTATAAGAAAGCATAAGAAGCTGCTGGAAGATGGCTTCATTGTGAGAAACATTTGGTCACCTTGCATAGGAGCTATTGCGTGTATGCATGGTTGTTAATGTGATAAGCAGCTGGTTGGGTATAAGCATGTTACTTCACTTGAAATTCTTTGTCCCTTCTTCCAATCCTCTTCTTGTTCTTGCTCCATCAATCACCAAATTAGGGACATTGACAAGATGGATTAAATGAACATACTTTTAGGTTACTTTAGCTCCATGAATCAATAAATTAAAGGCATCCCTCTAATGTGAAGGCATCTTTAGACTTTGTAAAATAAATTTTAGATCTACTGAGATAAAGATGATCTTAAGCCATGTCATAGGTAATAGGAAGGCATACAAATAATATGGCATAGATGGACACGTAGTCTAGTTATGCATAATATTGACCCCTCAAATTATAATGAGGAAGAAAAATTTATTGTTGCTTATAGAGAAAAATAGGGCATAATAGATGACCCCTTATCTAATAAATATAATATGGGTTAGAGGAATTACCTAAACTTTTCATAAAATAAGAAAGGAATAGTTGAAGAAAAAAGAACAATAAAGCCACTTAAGTTTAGAAATATGTTAGTTTCAACAACAACCACTATAAGAAAAAGGGATGGAGGAGATATTGAAGCAATTCCTATCTTTTGTTGATGCTCAGTTAAACCATATAGGAATTTGATGATAAATTGGCCAAAGTGGTGCAAATGACTGATGCTTCCATTTCTAGTGTTAGTCTAGAAATCAAAATTAAATGGAATATAATAAAACCAAAGTTAGTTCCATCATTAACTAGAGCTGCTCAACAAAAAAGACCATCTTGTGTGAAGCCATATAACATCAATTTCATACCCTCGTTGGCTTCAAATGAAGACTACAGAAAATGGATTCAACAAATTTTTTGAGTTTTTAAAGAACTGAATTTCAATATGCCCTTTTATTGAAGCATTAGCTTAAATTCCTTTATTTATAACGTTCTTATATGAGATCATCTCTTATAATAAGAAATTAAAGGAGCATGTTACAATTTATTTGACTAAGGAGTGCAATGCTATCGTTATTATAAGTTGCCTTTAAAGTTAAATGATCCGTGCAGTTTTATTATCCCTTGTAAGTTTTGAGATTCAAAACCTACTAAATGTTCATATGATTTAACTGCTCGTATAAATCTAATGTATTTTCTTACTTTTAAGAAGGAAAGGCTATGAGAATTTAAGATGAAGACCATATCACTTTTAACTTGATGGTAATTTTATCAAATGCCCTATTGAGGTTATGGAAGACCTATATTTGAAAGTAGGAAAATTGATTTTTTCCAACTGACTTTTTGGTAATGAGCATGGAGTATCACATTGAATTCCATTATCTTAGGTAGACCTTTCTTAGCTCCTATTAGGTTAATTACTAAAGTTACTAAGGGAAAACTTGCACTTTATGTTTTTTTAATTAAAATATTTCCTTGAATACAAATATATACAATCTAGAGTATAACTGACCTATAGTAGTCTAAAAGATCTAGATTACAAAAAATTGTGGTTCCTAGTAATCATCTACATTATGATATCTAAAGGAGACTTATGAAAATGAAAAAGAACTAGTATTAATCCAATGTCCATCTTCTCTTCATTCCATTTGACAAATTACTGTTATTCCTCTTATTAACGTGGACAATCTACAATGAAGATAAATGTCCTAAAAAACCATCTCTTTTCTTCTACTTTATTGTTTAAAAATTATGTAATTTCTCTCTTTCCATATATAGTATATTAATGCTAACTACGTTATCTTAATTTTTACTAGATTTGCTACATTATGCTCTCTAGTTTCCCCAACCAAGAAATAGTTTCACTCCAAAAGTCCACTTGTAGCATACCAATCTTATAAGGCATATTCCAGAACATACTGTCGGTATTCGAGAACATACTCTATGTGGGTGGCACGCTATGACAGTCAGTCAATCATACTCATTGCACATTTTTCACGCTTCACACACATTTCAGAAAAACTAATAATCATTTATGACCCATTTTATTTATCAACCTCACCAATCACAATTGTTGCAAACAATAAACATATCATCAGAATTTCAATTATCATTTGGGCCTATTACAATTACAAAACACTTCCAGTCATAAAGTCATAACACTTTACAATTTGCATAAACACTATACAATATTTACGGAATACAATTTCAAAATACAAAAAGACTATAGACATTTGCAGGTGCAAACTGATCACGACCTCCACCTCTTATTCGATTGCAACGGCTAGACTTCAATTTGTCTAACTAGATATCTTATCTGAGCCTGAAAGATAATGTTGTAATTTTGGTGAGTTTTACAAATTCAGTGAACGAATCAACCTCGATGGCTCACTCATATCACATATCAAAAATAATTTATAGATAATTCACTTCATCACATAAGAAACATTACTTCACTAATTCATCATACATCATATATCACTTTTCTCACTTATTTTACAGCTCTCATTCAAACAATTCAAATAATACATTTAAATCGTTTAAACATACATATCGATTTATATGCAATGCTCATGAGACTCACTTTTAGTTATTACATTGTTGTGACCTAGTGCCTGTAACTGTCCCGTATATTGTGGATACTAAGCTCATTAATAAATATCCTATAACTGTTGGAGATACCAGGCTTATTATACATAGTGAGCCTTTGACTCTTAATCACTTTCTAAGCATTAAGCTCTTTTTTGGTGGCTACTTCGATCACAACTTTCTTTATTTAATCATGCATTCATGTAGTGGAATGCATCACATTCACATATATCCAATCAATCACTTATGTTCAATTTTCACATTCACATTCACATATCATCGGACCTAAGTCCAACATTCAATAATTAAGTTGAGAACACTTATTTGTTGCTTATAAACATTTAATGAAGCACTTCTAATATGTTCACATTCATTAAACTCCTCAGACTATTAATGTCTGGCATTATCAAAATCACATTCACATCAGTAATAATGCAGTACCGAAATTTAGACAAAACAATTATTCAAAGTAAGACCATCTAGGTCGACTCACAGTACTCTCTAGATTAGCATTTGCTTCCATGATCTAGAAATGTCTGGATGCTGACTTTGAATCCTATGTATCAACTTCATGCAATACACATTGTACACATATTACTAACTGCACAATCACATAAACATTCAATTGTACACATATGTATATGTGTAATGTATAATACATGCTCAATTTGATGATTCCAAGTAGATTTCCTTAATCATATCTCTTAATCATTCAAACATCATTATTTGTATATGTCCAGCTTATTCTTAGGTTTACACTTTAATTGTACAAGATCATTCTAAGTTCATCATTTAATCATTCATCAAGGTCATTCTAACATTTTAAGATCACAAAACATTCAATTTATCATTCATTTTTACTCAGTACTTATCATTCCTCTTAATTGAATCACATTAGCCTTCATAAGTTCAATTTCATTCCCATAACATCTTGAAATTCTAGATTTGAACACTTAATATTTAACAATCCATTCTTAAATGATATCCTCATTCATCACCTTAAACATATCACTCATTTAATCACTTATTTCACCATAAAATTAAGTCCATTTCAAGATTAATTCAAACCTAAATACATCATATAAAAGTACCTAACCATTTGTTGTTTCGAACCACTAAAAAAAGAATCGTTTTTCATGTTTAGCCTATTCCCACAATCGTGGATGATTTCCCATGATCGTGGGTTTCATTGGTAGAAATGTTTTGCCTCCTTTAAGCACTCCCACGATTGTGGACATATTCCCATGATCATGGTTGCTTTTGTCCTAAAATTTCCAACTTTGTTCTTCCAATTTCTAGCTTTTTCATCCCCTTCAAGTTACATATATCATCTCTTATGCTTAGTCTATTATTTGTAGCTTATTTACTCAACATTTCCTCTTCATTCTCATATCCATTTCAGCTTAATATCAATCATAAACAAATCATACTCTAAGGTTGATCATAGACACCAAAAATAGAACATATCATATACAGACATTCATTATATTTTTTGCAATCATATTTTACTCCATTATCAGATTCATTTCACTTCTAAACTATCACTTTAATTCATCTCATTTCAAGACACTCCTTTAGCCTTTTCTTTAGCTTTAAATGCATTTTATTTTACCTTAATAATAACTAACACAAATTCATATGATTATACATTAAAAACAGAACATGTAGACATCAACCCTTTATAAAAACTTTCTGCATTCTGTCTACACCATCTTCATAATCATTTTAACTCAAAAGCATCACTACATCAACTTATGAATCATTACTCATCACATATATACAAAAGGAAGACATTTATATGCTCATTTCCTCAGTCACGATTTAACACATATACATCACCATTTGATGATCATTTAACCTCTAATTATCATGATACATGTTTCATTTAACAAATCACAAAGAGTAATGCTATACACTTACTTGAATAACTTCAAAGTTTTCAAATCACACTTAACCCTAGCTTCTAAGCATCATTCGATTATCCCCTTTTTAAGGTAGATTAGGTTAGGCTTTCAAGTAACAAGATGGAGAAGGTAACATATTGGGATAGCTAGTGAAAAATGGTAACAAACTCAATGTTGAGAGTGTGAGGATATAAAGATCGTGAGTGAGTCGTAAATAGAGAGAAGAGATAAAAAAGATGAGAGATATATCTTACAAATGAAAGACAATGGAGAGATGGTCATTTAATTAGGTAATTCGTGAATTATAAACAAGGAGATTGGTTGCTTAGTGAGTGTCGTGACACATGTTATGACACTCACCACTTAATAACTAATTTAAAATGCTAATGCCTTCTTGCTTATGCTACTACATATTTCTTAGTAATCAATCCATTTGTCTCCCAATTTCTAATCTAATTGTCTCTCAATTTTCAATGACACTTGCCATTAAATCCTAATGTCACTTATCAATAAATTCTGCTATCATTTAACATTTAATTCTACTACTATTATCAATGGTCTTGCCACTTGACATTTTTCCTAGTGCAAAATACTCTTAATTCTAGAAATCTCTCAATTTAACAAATAAATTCCTATATAACCCATTTATCATTTATTAACGATAATTCAAGACATAATAATCATAATCACATTAAAATCATTTATACACGAAAAATGTCAAATGAGTGCATGAACAATCATTATAATGTGTGCAATTTTCAATAATCACGTATGTGTATCCTTATACTAGTGATATGCATGAAAATGCAATGCACCTCACATATTCTGTATGCTATTTCTCATGTATCTTAGCTTAGGATACTTTGTCCTAGCCCCTAGTATGGAAATGGAATGTTACACCACTGATCAACCTATATTAAGAATAACCTGCATTCAACCCCAATATTAGTATAACCTGCATTCAACCCCTATATTAGTATTACATAACTCACAGTGAAATGTGTTAATTGATAACTTGATCTTATCCCTCATGATCAACCCTCCATTGATTCCCATCTAAAAGATGAATGAATGAGTTGAATTGATATCAATTTCCTATACCAAAGTTGTCCACTCTTGCCTTATGTTATGTGTAGTAAGTAGAAAAGTTTTGTATGCTTTTATGTTGAACTTCCTTGATTTATCTTCTAACCACTAAATTTCATCTTATTCTCCCTCATGAAATCTTTTCATCTCTTCTAATATGAATTTGACACTTCTATCATTATGATAGGGCCATATCCATTTCTTATTTCTAATTAGCATGTTCACTTTAGTTTTCGGATTCACCACTAATTTTAAGGATTGTATCTCTTCCACCTGATATAGGAGACCTTTACAATGCCAATTATCATAAAAAAAATTTGTGCTTTCTTCATTCCTATTCCTGTGGAATACTTGATTTTGCATCCATTGCCTTATCTCTAGGATCTCCTTTAAAGTTCCTGATGTTTCTTTCCGTGGCTTTAGTATCCAAATTACCTTATTCTTTACAATTACATTATGTATCCATTTCACCCATAAATCCTCCCTTTTGTAACATAACCAACACAAGTTCCTTGCTCTACTTACCCTGTTAATCATCCCTGTAGAGTGAATTCCCAGTCCCCTTTAATGCTTAAGACTGCAAATTTTACTCTAACTTATATTTGCTTTGCTTATACCTTGGTTTGAACCATTCCATAAGAAGTCTCTAAATCTCCTGTCTATTTCCTTGAGGATACGTTTTTGGATGGATCAGTGGTTAATCTAATAATTGTTAAGGTTGCTCAAGATTGTCTAAATTAGTTAAAGCCTACCTCTATAACAAAGGAATCTATTACTTTATTAGTTAATTCTTCCATGGAACCTATTACTCCACTAGTAATTTTCCACATATTTTGGATGATAAAAAGACTTAGAAGATTATTTTATGATGGATGTACTAGAGTTTAGTGTGGAGCAAATATCTATGGCTTATGGTGATAATAAGTATCAAGTGAAACTTTAGGACTTAAAAACAAATAGGAGGATCATACTAAGAGTGACTGTGTTATAAGGTCAAAATTGAATATTATACCTATAATTTATACTAAGGAAACACATGAACTGGAGTTGGAATCTTTATCTCCTTATTCTTATTTTTGTACACTTAGGACATACTTATATAAACCTTTTTTAAATTAAAAATACTATCGTATTTCCTTAGCAAAAGCTTGTGATCTAGGAAATCATGATCGTCATCATTGTGATCTGAGATAAGTAAAGAGTTTAATAGGGCATCTAACTAAATAACCTGTAAATAAGGGCTTATGAGGAGGCAACCTATTAGATCTTAACTTTTCTTATCTTTTGTTTGTTTGTTTTCTTTTTTTTTTTGTTTTACTAATGTTTATCTTATTTTAAAGGAAAACTTTTGTGAAGTTTCATAGAGTTTTATCTTATAATAATTGTATGAAATTATGGAAGAATTCTCAACCTCAATCATCTCCTTTGAATGAATATATCATCTTATTTGTTTTTCTTTGCGATTAATGCTATGTTTAATTGTTAAGGATTGAGTTTACGAGATTTCCCAATAGTTTTTTTAAATAGCATTGTCTCCTTATTGAGTCTTTTCTTTGGTGTGTTTAGGTTATTATTTTTTCATTTTTTTGTTCAACCATTCATATATGTCAAAATTCATGAGTTAAAGGTCGTGGGAAGGAGACATATTGGAAAGATGGAAAAATCAAGTTCAACCATTAATTGGGTAATGCAAACTATAAATGGAATCAATTATGGAAGAAGATATGTGTTGGCATTAGAAAAACATAAGGGTTGTCTAGCTTCAATTGTAAAAGTGTGACTAGTGTTGGTTTTATCAGAAAGAAAAGTTTAAAGTTTTAGGACAAAATTGGTGCTAATTACAAAGCATATTTGACACTGGTCTTATACTAAACCCCATTAGTATAAATAACCAAAATGTTATTTTTTCTCCTCCCAATAAAACTCTTTAACCTTAATTTTTTAAACCATATTGACTTTTTGCATCAATTTTGAACTTTAAAACTCTAACTATCTTAGTTACATATAACACCCATATTTTGATCTATAATATGAGCCTGTAAAATTCATATTTCACACTAATGTGATCGATTTTGAGGCTTTTAATTTTGAGTTGTTATAGGAGTAATCACATAATGGATTTCATATTTTATACTATCAATTAAGTTGTTCTACTAATTATCATAGTACAAGTATACTAAGTTAGCATTTAGAGTTTTATTAAGGAGAATGTGGATTAAATATGTGATGCTTTTATGAAGTTGGGTTGCTTTTGACTTAGTATTATAGATTTTAGAGTTGTTAAAGCTCTATATTATATTATTATACTTACTAGGAGTGTGACAAAGTGTTGTGAAGTTATGGTAAAGTTGATTATGATCTATAATTAGCTTGTTTAAGTTTATGTCGAGAAAATGCTTCAGAGATACAAGTGGCTAATAAGGAAGAGTGAGGTTCTTTCATATGCCTCATTGACAGAGTCATCTCTAGAGGACCCTATTAGAATTACAAATATGGAGAAAAAGGAATGATATAATAAATGGAGTAACAATAATTGATCAAAGAGAAGACCATTATCCCTAATATCAATCAGGTTTTTAATATTCAAAATATGCATAGGAGTCTAACTTATGATTATTTATTAGCTCTTTGAACTAATTATTAGTCAAAAGTGGTGAATAAGTTCTATACCAACTTAAAGGATGAAGACAAATCAAAACCCTAGTCTTTAGCTTCTACATTTATTGCACAAAAGTAATTATTTTGGAGGAGACTATAAAGAAACACCGCAGGTAACGATTAGATGGAAGGCGTTTGAGCTTTCATAGTTTATGGCCATCTGAGCATTATGAGTGGGAGCAAAAGGAGGCTTTACACTAGTTCAGTTTGGGGATTACATACTTTATGGGACCAATGCACTTTTTTATAAGCATTTAGCCTTCCAACCTTTATTAGTGACTTATATATTAAACTATAATGTCTAGCCTTAGTCTAGTGGGTTAAACCATATTTAAACCACTTTTTAGACCTCCTTTTTAATAGTTTAGATGATAGTCCACCAGATTATTTGTCATCCATCATGCTTTGGTCTGTTAACATTATGGTTTGACATAGGTTACTAGATAAGAACTTTATATTTTTAGTGCTTATTAATCAACTATTAGTAAAATAGGGGGTAGGCATCTCTAATTTTATAGTTGTGAAGACCAAGAATGTTAATTACATTAATAATGACTAGATGAGGATGTTTAGGTATACCTAGGACAAAAATAGGTGGATTAATCCCCATCAACTAGATAAAGGATGGTAGGTGCAAAATTGACTATGATTATACACCCATATTTGATGTATTTTGCTTAATATTTTTTATTTTTGTTGTATTTTGGTACTTAGTTCTCTCCAAGTGCAATTATAGGTTATAAGTTTCTTCATGGACCAAAAGAAGAAGAATTCGGATGAAAATGTGTCACTAGGTGGGAGGCAATTGTTGGGCCAATTCCTTAAGAAGAAGAAGAAGTCACTTGAAAATGTCGCATAAAACAAAAATTTTCAAGCAATTTCTAGATAAGCAATCCTGTGTGTGCTCATGTAAGTCTCTGTGCCTGTGTGAGATTATGAATTATGGAGTTTTTGAATATCATAGTCTCTTAAATGCATGTGTAGAAGAGTGTGTATGTCCTAAAAATCCTAAATTTTCCTATAAAAGGACATGAGCAGAGGCAAACAAGGTGAAGTTGAATTTAGTAGTAGACTTTAGACGTGAAACATCCAGAAAGGTGACGATTTTGATCTGAAGACAAGGAAAACATGAAGTTGACCTCAAAAGAGATACAATAAAAGGCTACATCAAATCCAAACTTGTAAGAAAATTTAATAGAATAGAAAGGGAGATTTAGAATTATGAACTCTTTATTTTCTATTAATTTTTCTACATGTTTACCTTTGATTTCAATTAATATTATGAGTAACTAAATTTTTCTGATATCTAGTTGTGATGAAACCCTAGTTTGCGATGCAATATATTTTAATCTTTTATTCAATGCAATTATTTTGATTGATTTATTATGATTAAATTATATGTTTTATGCTTAGTCTAATGTGTCCAAAAAATTAGTGCATGATTTGATTTTATATAATTGAGATTAAGAAATCCTTTGTATGCATATATCTATCATAATTGAAAGGAATTGATAAATCCTCTATATTATAGTCGACATAAATCCTCTAGATTGTGGTCAAACTTAATAGTAAAATACATAACTTGATAATACAATCCTAGGGTTTTAACCAAAAAGGTTTCTGTTAATCAACCGATGGATTAGTTCTTATAGTCTCGAGAGGGTTATTAACATATGATAGGAATTTTGATGGTCTAATAATTGATGAAATAATTGTATAATAAAAGGTTAATTATTTAATGATTTTTAGGAGGATTCAACATCTAGACACTAATCTTTGATATTGATTTTTCTATATAATTTCCTTGGTCTTCTACCTTCATTATTGTTTCCAATTTTACTTTATTTGTTTATTTTTTATTTTTAATAAAAAAACGAAACATCTAATTCGTATGTTATATAATATGGGAAGGGTAATTACTAATACTTATTGTCTTTGTGGGATCGACCTATACTTGCCATTGCTAGCTATATCTATGCCATGCAATTGTGGTTAATTTAATTATTGATATTAATGAAGATATCAATCATAGGACATTTGAATTACCTAAGGCAAGAGGGGAGAAGGAATGACAATAAAAAATATGTTGAGGGTTAAGGAGGGAACATGAAGGCTATAGAGAGGCCTTTAGGGATTTCAAACATATATTGACAGTGTTCAAAGGAAATTAATAATGAAGAATGCCATGTTTGATTAGATGTGAGCTTATCTATAGTATTTTCCACCATACTACCACTCTAGTAACATTAGCTTATACATACATCTAAATAGGATTAGCGTCTTTTAGAATATTTTTTTGTTTACTTTATTTAAATATAATTTATATTTCTGTTGTTATGTTCACTTGTGAATAAAGGAAATTTAAATAGAAATTTATTTTTTCTTACTTAGAATTGTGTAGATGACGAGTATGGTTGGTTGATTCTATTATGATAAGAAGACTCCATTACAACTAGCTGAGTGTTTAGGGAGTTTCTCCAATTTTTTCCATATTTATTTTCCATGTTTTAAGTGTGGTGTGACTTTTTATTTTGTAATTGCATTAAAATTTTGCAAATTTTTATAATTTTTAAGTTTTTGAGTTATTTTTTTGTTTTCAAGTTATGTATAGGTTTTCATTAATAGCTTTAAGGTTAATAACATAATTTTTAGCATAAATTTAGTTAAGAGTGATTGTTAAATTTAGATGAATAATATAATTAAGTAATTGATATGTAAATTTTGTTTTTGTGAAGGATTGTTAAACTTTGGTTTCTCATATCTTATGTGATCCTGTGAGGATTTGAGCTTTTATGCATATATTCTTTGTTTCCTATGTGGATACCTTATTTGATTTTGAATTTCTAGAAATTGAATTATATATTTTTTAGATTACATTAAGATTTGTGTGAGCATGAAGATTATAAAGGAACTTAGAATTTTTGTTTAAGCAAAATTGTTTACCTTTTTATAGAACAATTCATTAGTGAACCCCGTTGAGCCTAGTATATATCTTAGCCTTTTTCTTTACTAGTCTTTCATAAAGAATCTTATCTCAAAAGGAAAATAAGTATATACTACCTAATTTATTATTAGTTGGGTTTTTTTCCTGTGAATTGATTTAGGTCTTGGGAAGAGGATACAAGGAAATAAGTGAGTGGGAATGGTAAAGTGTATGTAGTGAAAAGTGAGGAATCTTAAGCCAATATTGAGAAAAAAGATTAAAAAATAAAAAATAATTTATTTTTTTTATAGATTTTATGATTAAATATCATGAAAGAAAAAGTGGTAAGTCTAAGAACATAAGAAGTTTATTAGAATTATATTGATTTATTCATTATAGAGTTACTTATTATTCTAATAGGCACTGTTGTTAGCTAAAGAATAAGTTCCTATCCTTCACGAAGGTTTTAGGTGTTAAGAAACAGTACCAAGCTAGTGTTAGACATGAAGTACAATCGAAAATAGACTTGTCTTTATTCTACGAAGATAAATAGTGCCAAGGCAATGATTATGAAGTATATTAGGTGCCAATTGCATAAGACTTTTGATAGATCTCTATTAGAATTTTGTTAGACTTCTCTTAGATATATAGCTAACCTTTGGAAATTTTGAAGGAGAGAGGAGAATTTTTTTTAATAATGTAATTATATTAAGCCTTGAAAGACTAATCAACAGAAAACTGGATATGCTCTAGTAGGAGACTGTCAAAGTTAACAATGGTTTATGACTTGTTCAAGTAACATTCATAAAGCACAAAATAAAAATTAGTTAATGCTCCAACTGTTAATATAATTAGTGTTTAGAGATAGCTTTTCCTTAAAGATGCTAGTATAGATTCTGATGGCATTCATTAGCTCTTTGTTGAATACCTCAAAGCTTCTTTCTTTGTAGCAAAATATGTGCCTATTTCTTTCAGCCCATATACGTAACAATGCATAAGATAAAGCAATGTAATAGCACCATATGTAATCTCTTTTGATCTGTTACAAATTCATACTCCAAGTAACAATTTTTTGTCATTCCATTAGAGGGTAGTTGAAGTTTTAGTTCTAAATAATTATTCTCTGTGCTCTAATAATGTACTCGCATTTGAAAAAACAAACATGAAATACTCTCACTTTGATAATTACACAAATAACATATGTTAGTTATATAGTTACATCTATTTAACTTATCAATTATGGGAAGTTTCTCTAAAATGGTTCTCTATAAAGTTAGGACAGCTCTGGGTAGGTTTTATTTACACCAGACTCTTTTATATCATGTTACCTACACATAATTCTACTAGAACAATTTTCTACATGATGTATTATTAAAGTTACCTTTATAGTTAAGACACTAGCAATTCCTATCATTCATATTGTTATTCAGGACCAATATATTGATTTCCATCTACATGCTATAATTATTTAGCCTAAGTATTATCTCATTTTTCATATCTAAGGACTTGGCAAGATTCTGAGTTACTAAATTGCTATTTTTAAGATCCTATAGTTCACCTCTACTATGGAAGGGAGTAGAAGGTTTCCTATTGAAAAGGATGCTGAATGAAGGAGTGTTGAAGTAAATGGTTATCCACTCAATGAAATATTCTAGAAAATTTAGTGCTTTTATAATGATACCAAGAAAATTCCAATCATCATTAACCTTTTACAAAATCCTACGTAAGTAAAATGTTGTCTCATATTTCTCTACTAGGTTAGTAAGTACCATGAACGTTATCCACATGATTGATTAGGACTTATTTTTAGTCTTTTTGTTAATATTTTAGACAAAATTTTGTAATTTAAATTGCAACATGTTATAGATGTGAAGTTATCAAAATGTCTTTGTTTAACACCTTTGGGAAGCAATATGATTGAGTTACTATTTATCTCCTTAAGTAGTTTCTTTTTGTTAAAGAATTTTAGGATAACAACTTGTACCATGTTCTTTAGTAGAGGCCATGTTTGTGTGAAGAAGAGCATATTGAACCCATCAGGTCTAAGAGCTTTATGAGGATTTATCAATATGACAGTTTGTTTAATATCCTAGCTGGTAACCTTTTTAGTGAGTAATGCACCTTCCTATAGAGTTATACCACCATATAAGATGTTTTTTCCAAAATCTCAATTGAGGAATGTGCATTAGTAAAAGGATTCATATAGTTGGAGAAGTAATTTAAACCCTCCTATTTTTGTTCTTCTTAAGTTGTTATAGATTGATTATTGACCATTAAGAAGGATATTTTGTTTGTAACCTTTCTGGTAATTACATATTTGTGAAAAAATGTGGAGCTTCTATCTCCACCTTTCAACCATTCAACTTTTGTTCTCTTTCTCATCAATGAGAAATGAAAGTGAAGAGTTTTTGAAAGATTTTTTGTTGCCTACTTCTCTTTTGCTTTCGGTATCCTGCAGTATGGTTTTTTCGTTAACTCATCCTAAATTAGTTTTAAGGCCTTTTTTACGGTTGAAACAAGGTGATGAGTGTTTCTAGTATTTTCTTTATAAAGTAGTTTGAAGCTTTACTTAATCACAAGCATTCTTTTGACATATTTCTATTGTTTTTTTCCCCATACACCTTAATGGTAATCCCTTACCAAATTACATCTTCAAAACATGGTACATCAATTACAAAATTGTTAAACCTAAAAGGATAATAAGTCTTGTAGAATCTATGGTAGTAACTATAAGAGAGTGGTTTGATAGGGATGGATTAAAGAATAAGGTAAAAATGTTTGGAAATTTTTTAAACCATTCTATATTGGCAAGACGTTTAGCCAATTTCTTTTTGATTAAATCCCCACCATATTGAGTGTTGCATTATGTGAAGAAATTAGCTCCAAAAGCAACATCAAATACCTTAACATAAGCTACACATTGTCTTAACGGTCAATCCTAATAGTGGAATTCATAAATCAATAATACAATCCTAGGGGTTTTCACTAGAAAGAGTTATGCTAATCATCTAATAAATTAGTTGTTAATAATTTTGAGAAAGATATTAACATAAGATAATAATTTCCACGGTCCAATAATCAATAATACAATTGTATGATAAAGGCTTACTATTTAATGATTCTTAGGGGGACTCATCACCTATACACTATTATTTAGTATTGATTTTCTAAGTAATTTCCTCTATCTTTTGTTAAGGATTATTTTAATTCTTTATTTGCTTATTTAGTTTAATTTTCAACTAAAATCCAAAATATGATCCTTATGTTAGATAATATAAAAGGGTAACTAGTAGTAATTCGAGTCTTCGTGCGATCGACCTGTAGTTGCCTATACTAGCTATAGCTACATTATTAATTTGTAGTATATTTAAATATTGACCTAATTGATGTCAATCAAGTTTTTATACCATTAATGGGGACTGTAATATTAGGAAAGCCTAGCTTTTATTAATCTAACCATTATTTATTTATTTATTTTATTTTATTTTTGAGTTATTGACTTATTTATCTTTTGAACTTCTCTACTTTGACTCTAAATTTGTGGCTTATTGATAGTATTTAAGATTCATAGTCTTAGCCACATACCACCATGAAAGGATGGAGCAGACAATATTCATATGGGAGCTATGATATGTCATCACCTATAGCAATGTCACAATTTTGGAAAGAAAGGTATGGTAACATATTTTCAGAAGCTCAATCAAGATTCATGATCTGTTGTGACATTTGTGGGAGTAACCATTACAATCATAAATGTCAGGCAACAAATTATGTATAGGAGCAACTAAGCACACTTAACTAACCTCTCTATAAGAATATGTACAATTCAGAGTGGAGAAACGCTTACACTTATGGATGGAATGATTATGCTTCAACTGAATATTTTACAGCAATAACAACAAAAAGAAAGTATTATAGATAAAATAATAAAATGCCTTGCCAAGAGTGCAAGCATAATATAACATATTAGTTAAGCTTATTAACTTCCCAAAGTGAAGAAGAGATAAAGGTTGGCTTCATATATAACGTTGATATTCAATAAGACAAGAAGATAGCTACTGGTTTGGAAGATAATGAAGAACAAATGAAAGAGGAAGTAGAAGAAGAAGAAGAAGAGGAGAAAGAGGAAGCCTCTGTCAAAGAAAAGGAAGTAGAGAAGTGGTAAAAGATAATTAAAGAAGAAGTAAAGGAAGAGGAAGCAGAAGAGTGGACAAAGGTAATTAAGGAAGAATATGAGGAGGAGCCAATTGAAGAAACTGCTGATGAGTAATCGGTAGTCATCTTAATTACTAATGGTTCTCACTTCC
>JANIIA010466789.1:0-18343 GCA_027478495.1 Erythroxylum alaternifolium | reverse complement strand
TATCTACTATGCATGTGCATGTATAATGCATGCATATGTCACTGTTCACTAGCAATTGGTGAGGGGATGTTACAACAGAGCTCTTTGTCACGATCGTGGCCTAATGTGGATGATCATGGCCTGGGTTCTTTCAGCTCGCCTCTTTCTGTCACAATCCTAGTTCATTGTGCGACAATTGTGGGCCATATTTTTGGCCTAAAATTCTTTGAAACTTCCCCGTTCTTCTCCTTTTACCCTAAAACACTAACAAACACATTAAAGTACCTCAAAAATAAAACATTTAAGCTCAAAGACTGACACTAACCCCTAAAAAGCAATTAAACACATGAACTAACACAATTGAAACCTAAATACACACTAAACACTCACATTATGCTTGGAAAGAGTATATGAAATGTTTGACATTCATTATGTCATGCTGAGATAAGGAATGTTGCGAATTTGGTTGTATGTGAGATATATGTGTATTTGTCATGAGTAAGATCGTTAATGATAGTTCACTCACTGAGTTCGCAAAACTCATCAAATTTTCAACATACGTTTTCAAGTACAAGAGAGGAGACCTAGTTCCTAAGATACTCTAGAAGAATGTTTTAGATTATGGAATGTCTTAAAGGTCTATTAGCTAACATCTGAATAGTAATGGAATGTTTTTATATAGTTTTCATATGTCATGTAGAACTTTTGTATACAAATTTGTAAACTCTCAGATACTTTTGATTATGTAAATTTTTGTTTAAATGACTATAGTGTAAATTATGTTAGTAAATGAAATGAAGAGTTGAGCTTTTCAATTATTGTGTTATTCTATAAAATGCCACATAAGTGAATATAACTGCTCTAACGTGCCATTATCATAGGATATGTACTTGAATGTCCTCTAGATGTTTGGGCATATTCTTTATGGTAGTGGGGTGTTATAGGATAGATGGATGAATTATTTTGAAAAGTTTATATGAAATGTTTATAATTTATGATGAATTGTTAAGAAGAGAAATATTGCTCATTTGATTTATATTTGAAATGTTTGATGTCCTGAATGAGTGAGCTCATCGAGGATGGTTAACTCACTGAGTTTGCAAAACTCATCAAAATTACAATGTGGCTTTTCAGGTACAAGAGAGCAGACCTAGTTCCTAAGACACTCTAGAAGAAAATTTTTGGAATTAAGAAATGGCTCAGAGGTCTGGTCAGTTGACATCTGAGAAGTTGTAGATGATGTCTATATAGTTTCTCATTTCATGTAAATCTTTTCTAAAATGAGTAGTAAACTCTCCAAATACTTTTGATGATGTAAATATTTTTTTTATGAATGTACTGCTATAGTGTAATTATTTTAGTAAATGTAATGGGAATAATTGATCTTTTCAAACTTTGTAAAGTGTATGATGCCATAATAAGTGTATATGACTGCTCTAACATGTCACTGTCATACGGCATGTTCTTGAATGTCCTTTGGATGTTCGGGTATATACTCTATAGTATTGGGGTGTTACATTTTTGGTATCAGAGCATAGTTTGGAATCTATAAGGACATATAAGAACATTTAGGGATAATATATAGTGAGAGACTCATTACTTTTGTTATAGATCATCTGCCATAGGAGATCGAGTTGTAGAGATAGCTAATCTAGAGTCAGTATGAGTCAATAAAGAGTCTCCAATACTGAAGTTTGACCAAATGCCTCTAAGAATTTATGAGAAGAGAGAGAGGAGGTATGATAAGCTTAGAAAGCAGGGGGCTGTGAACTTCTACGGAGGTATAGACCCTATTGAGGCAGAAGGTTAGCTAGAGAGAGTAGAAAGAGTGTTTGATTAGATGGACTACGAGTTTGATGAGAAGTTTGACTACGTAGCCACACCACTACAAGGTCTATCATATTAGTGGTGGAAGACTGTTCTAGGCAGTGCCACCAGGCCATGTAGTTTAAAGTGGGAAGATTTTCTGAAGTTGTTTATAGAGAATTACATGCTGAAGATCTACCTGGATAGGAAGATGAAAGAGTTTTTAGGTCTAAAATAAAGTAGTCTCACAGTAGTAGAATATGATATAAGATTTAATGAATTAATAGGATATGAAATTGTATTAATTTTGACTAAGGAGGACAAGTACAGGAGATTTGAAGATGGGAAGCAGGACAAGTGCAAGAGATTTAAAGATAGGTTGAATATGGAGATTAGGACAAGGTTAGCTATAACGAATATGAGTAGTTTCACTGGGTCGAGAGCGGTCTTGATCATAATAGAATAGTTATTGAAAGATGGTCAAGACAGGAGTTTAGAGTGAAGAGACGAAGAATCTTACGCTGAATCTGGCAGAAGGTTCAATAAATTCTAGAATAGACAATTTCAATCCTATACTAGATCGTGACAGTCGGGGTTTAGACTAAGAGGTGGTTTTGTTCAAGTTGCTAGAGGTAGAGGACAAGTATTAGGAGGACAGTCACAACAAATGCTAGTTGTGAACACTATGGCAAGAAATTAGAGATTGTCCCGAGACTTTGGGACCATAGTTTATAATAAAAGGAGGATCGATGACTAAGACGACTGTCTAGTAGAGCAGAGCCAGTGGAATAAGATATAGAGGCAGAGGCAGAGGCAAAACACATTTAGCAAGTCCTAGTATTAAAACTAAGGTACGGAGTAACCAGCCATAGTCTTAAGACAAGATCTACTCCATCACCACATAGGAGGCATAGAACTCCCTAAATATGGTAGCAGGTATGTTGAATGCCTTTAATTCTTATGCATTTGCATTAGTAGATCCAGGATCTACACATTCATTTATCACACTACAACTGGCATCTAAACTGTATTGTGAGAGAGAAATGTTGAATTATGATTTAGAGGTCAGTACACCAATAGGTAGTACTATAGTGATTAGAGAGGTGTGTAAAGGGTGTAGCATTCGAATTGATCAGGGAGACTTGAAAGTTGATCTGATAATATTTCAACTGAAATAGATAGACCTTATTTTAGGTACATAAGGCCATAATGAACTGCTATACTAAGGAAGTTATTCTTGAATCCCCTAATCAGTTGAAAGTAGTGTTTTAGGAGTTAATCAAGCAGTGTCAAACAGATTAATTTCATTCATGAGTGCTTTGAGATTGATTTGAGGTGGATGTGAAGCTTATCTAGCCCATGTAGTTAATACCTGTAATGTTAGGGATTGATGTGTTTCCAATTGAATTATTGAGATTAACCTTAAAAGGGGAAACAGAGTTTTCTATTGACCTTGTTCCAAGCACTACTCCCATATCCATCCCTCTATATAGGATGGCACCTATGAAACTTAAGAAGCTTAAGGCACAGTTATAGGGGTTGTTAGATAAGGGTTAGCCCTAGTGTGTCACCTTGGGCAGCTTCGGTTTTGTTTGTAAAGAAGAAGGATGGGACTTTAAGGTTATGTATTGATTACAGACAGTTGAATCTGGTGACATTGAAGAACAAGTATTCTCTACCAAAATAGCTGATTTGCTTGATCAATTACAAAGAGCTCAAATGTTTACAAAACTAGATTTGAGATTAGGGTTCTATCAGTTAAAGATAACTAAGGTTGATGTATCCAAGAGTGCATTCAGAACTAGATATGGGCATTTTGAGTTTATGGTGATGCCTTTTGGGTTAGCAAATGCTCTAGCTGCTTTTATGGCTTTGATGAATAATTTCTTCCAACCTTATTTAGATCACTTTGTCATTGTGTTCATTGATGATGTTTTGGTGTATTCAAAAAGCAAAGAGGAACATTATGAATATTTGAGACTAGTCCTCTAGATAATGAGAGAGAAGCAATTGTATGCCAAGTTCAGCAAGTGTAAATTTTGGCTTGCTCAAGTAGTATTGTGTCTAGACAAGGCATATGGGTAAACCTAAATAGAATAAAAGCAGTGTGAAGTAGGAAACTCCGATAAATGTGACTAAGATCCAAAGTTTCTTTAGATTAGCTAACTACTATAGGATATTTCAAGGTTTTTCATTGGTTTCAGCCCCATTGACAAAAGTTAAGAGGAAGAATGTATCTTTCAAATGCATTGATGAATGTTAAAGAAGTTTTGAGGAGCTAAAGCATCTGTGAACTATAGCATCAATGTTAGATATTCCATTTGGATCTAGAGGTTATATTGTTTATGGTAATGCTTCACACCAAGGGTTAGGATGTGTATTGATGTAACATGGCAAAGTAATAGCATATGCATTAAGACAGTTATGATCTCATGAGTTTAACTATCTGGTACATGATTTAGAGCTTGATGTATTGGCTTTTGCTCTAAAGTTATGGAGACATTATCTATATGGAGAGACATTCCAGATATTCAATAATCATAAAAGTTTGAGATATTTGTTGAGTCAAGAAAAGCTAAATATGAGACAGCGGCGGTGGATAGAATTGCTGAAAGATTATGATTGTACTATAAAATATCACCCTAGTAAAACTAATGTGGTAGCTAATGCATTAAGCAAAAATTCAATAGTAGTGTGGCTCAAGTATAGTTATCGACGTTGATTTTGATTAACTTCTTCAAATTGAGAGCATTGAATGCTTAGTTAAATTTGGGGTTGAATGAAGTATTGATGGGTACATTGAAGCTGAGACCCATATTGCATGAAAGGATAAAAAAACTTGAAGGTAAGGATCCAAAATTTGCAAAGTTAATTGAGAAGTTGAAGGTGAATTCAAATTTTGAGTTTGAATTGAGGAATGATACGTTGTGGTTGAAGAAGAGATTATGTGTACTCGATGTGGATAATCTATAAAAGGGGATTTTGGAGGAAGCACATATAGCAGCTTATGCTATGCATCTTGGTATTATCAAGATGTACAATACGCTAAAACAACATTTTTAGTGGCTAGGGATGAAGAACCAAATGGCCAATTATGTTACTAAATGTTTGACGTACCAACAGATTAAGGCAGAGCATTAGGCTCTAATTGGGAAGTTACAACCATTGCCTATTTT
Organism: Erythroxylum alaternifolium; assembly: GCA_027478495.1. NCBI lineage: Eukaryota > Viridiplantae > Streptophyta > Magnoliopsida > Malpighiales > Erythroxylaceae > Erythroxylum > Erythroxylum alaternifolium. The sequence continues at coordinate 13,382 of JANIIA010466789.1, read as the reverse complement.
AGAGTGAAAATGGGAGAGGATTACTATAGGTTTCATCATAGGTTTGTTAAAAAATCTGAGGTAATATGATGCCTTATAGGTCATTGTTGACCAATTGACGAAGTCAGCTCATTTGCTACTAGTAGGGGAGAGCAGTACACTGGATCAGTTAGCTCAGAGATATGTAAATGAGATAGTGAGATTACATGGGGTCCTAGTGTCAATTGTCTTAGATATAGATCCCAGATTTACTTCAAGATTTTGGGGAAGCTTACAGACAACTTTGGGTATAAAGTTGAACTTTAGTAAAACATTTCGTCTCTAGAAAAATGGACAAAGTGAGAAAACTATTAAGACTATTGAGGATATGCTCATAGCTGGTGTCTTAGAGTTTCAAAGAGCATAGGATCAGTATTTAGCTCTGATTGAGTTTGCTCATAACAATTATTATCACAGTAGTATCGGTATGGAACTGTATGAGGCATTATATGGTAGGAAGTGTCGTTCGCCTTTATATTGGGATGAAGAGGGTCTAAGAATTATTGAAGGCCCAGAACTAATTCAAGATGATGTTGATAAAGTTAAACTGATCTGAAATAGAATTAAAGCAGCTCAAGATAGACAGAAAAGTTATGTGGATTAGCACAATAGAGATATGGAGTATCAAGTAGGAGATAAAGTGTTTCTTAGAGTATCACCTTAGTTAGGAGTGCTGAGGTTCGATAAAAAGGGCAAGCTAAGCACTAGATATATTGATCCATATGAGATAGATAATTGAACCATTAGCCTACAAGTTAGCCTTATATGCTAAAATGATTCAAATATACAATGTGTTTCATGTTAGTATGCTTAGACGATATTGATCTAATCTGACATATGTGTTACCGGCTCACACAATTCCATAATTGGAATCGATTGCAAGTAATCTAAGTTATACTGAGGAACCGATTAAGATAATTGGATATTAGAATAAACAGTTAAGAAACGAATGATCCCATCGGTTAAAGTCCTTTGGAGGAATCATTTGACTGAAGAAGCTATATAGGAAATGGAAGAGAACATGAGGACACAATACCCCTACTTATTTGATCAATCATGTAAGAATTTCAAGAACGAAATTTCTTAAGGGGAAGATTTGTAATATCCAATTTTCAAAACATACTTCGGGTTAGAACCCTAGATAATTGGAAATGAGTAATAGCATTGTGAGCATTTCATTTACATGTATATCATTAGCATACACACATAAATTATAGTTTGGTACACATTACCAATATAGTATATGCACTTAATTGACATATTTCGGGGTATGAAAGATTTAAAATGAACATGATGTGAATTATGAGTTGTTATGTCTTGAATTTTTATTTGATTATATTCCAATTAGTTATTTGGAATTAATTGTTATTAATTGAGAGAGTGTTGAATTAATATGTACATATGGACTACAAAAAATGCCAAATGGTAAGATAAATTGATACATGAAAAATTATGGTTACTAAGCCTATAATTGAGTGACATTTGGCATAGTTAAATGAGTGACAAATGGACTAGTGATTACATGACAAATGGACCAATTATTATGTAACACGTGGATAAATTATTAGGAAACATATGGAAACTTAAGGGGGATTAATGATAGCTTATTAAGTAGGCAAATGTCTTCCATGCCTTAAGACATATGTCTTTCACCGAAATTTATCTTATCCTTTCTTTGCATTTTGCTTTAACCTTAACTAAATTTCTACTCTAAAACCAGACATAGATCCTTCATAAAAAAGCCAAGAAATATGTTTAAAGTGGTCTTTAACTTGCTGCCAAAAAAACAAATAGCTCATTTTTACCTTGGAATTTTGTTGATTTTGTTTGCTTAGAGGGATAGGTTATCTTACTATTTTTAGATAAAATTGGAAGCTTAAAAATTAAGTAAAAATCTAATTCTTATGGTATGTTTAATAGAATGAGAATGATGCTTGAATTGGAATGAAATGTGTATGGTGTTAGTGATAATATGTGCTGGAATATGTTGGATAAAATTAGAAGTTTTTATATTTGTTCTTAGTATATGAAAATTGGGGATTATATAGGTTATTATATAGATGAGTTGGACTAGAATTTGAAGTCTAAAGAAGGTAAATCTAAGCTAAAGAAAGATGTTAATATAGTGTTCTTGAATTGGAGACGTAAGTGTATGTAGATGAAGTAATTGTTAATGAAAAAAATAAGCAAAGTTTAATGGACCTTAGTGTAACCAAGATGAAGCTAGATGATCATAAAATGAAGTAGGTTTAAAGGGCTTATAATTTGAAAATTTTGAAGTATTTGTTATGTGTCTAAGTTTGATGCATTCATGCAGAATTAGGGGAAATAATTTAGTGCACGGTCGTGGCCTGATTATTTGGGTTCTACAAGATTATGACATAGTCCCCACGATCATGGCCTGTTGCACAAGCTTTTGTCACAATAGTGGGAAGATCCATCATGATCGTAGGCTAGCATAAAGAGTGAAATGATGTCGTTTAAGTGAAGTTTGAAACAACTAATGTTAAGCTACTTTATTATGCTTCACATGGTTTTGATTAAGGCTTAAAATGAATCTAATTTGATGTTGAATAAGTTGGTTAAATGCTTGATAAGCTGAGTTTATTAAATGATGTGATAACTTAAGGAAAAGATTCCTTGATAACAAAGTGTTTAAGTTAGGAATGAAGGAATGTTAATGGAATGAAGATGTTCTCATAATATATGATTGGTTAAGAAATGAGAATAAGGACACATACGCAGGAATTTAATTGAGCATGCATTACACATAACACATATACATAAGTGTATGGTTAAATACTTATGCAATTGAGAAATTTAGTAATGTATAAATGTGTGTATTTTTTCATGGTTTAGAAGCGTAAATAGAACGTCAACATCCAAACATTTCCAGGATATTAAGGCAATAGCTATCTAGAGTGTACTGTGAGTCAACCTAGATGTTCTCACTAGGATTGATTTATTTCTATTTAACTTTCAGTTATTGAACTGTTAATGATTTGATTGTGATAATTTTGAAAGTTAATGGTTTGAGGAGTTTAATATTTGGGGATGTATTAGGAGTGCTTTGATTGTATATGAATCTGAAAGATATCTGTATACTCAACAAAAATGTTGAATATCAGACTTAGGTCTGATGAGCATGTGAGTCTGACTGTGCATTATGAATAAATGATATTAACAGCATATTTTTTTATTTGATGCATCACGTTGATATGTACTTAAAGAGCCATAAGCTCAGTGAACAATGAGCTTGGCATCCTTAATAGATACGAGAAAGAATGTGAAATGAGCTCGAATCTACAAGGGCTATGGGACAGTGCAAAGCGCTCAGTCACAAAAAAATAAAAAGGAAAGTGAAGTCTTATATGCATTTACATTTGCAAATCTATGATTGTGAAAATATTTCTAAATTGTGATGATATTGTGATATGCCCTATTTGTGTATATTTGATAATATGATTGATATAGGTAGATGGATGAATTATTCTAAAACGTTTATATGAAATGTGCACAATTCATGATGAATTGTTGAGATGAGGAATATTGTGCATTTGATTTATATTTGAAATGTTTGATGTCCTGAATGAGTGAACACATTGAAGATGATTCACTCATCGAGTTCGCAAAACTCATCAAAATTGCAACGTGGCTTTTAGGTACGAAAGAGAAGACCTAGTTCCTAAAACACTCCAAAAGAACATTTTGGAATTAATAAATAGCTCAAAAGTTTGGTCAGTTGATATCTGAGAAGTTATAGATGGTGTTTATATAGTTTCTCATTTCATGTAAATATTTTGCAAAAATGAGTAGTATAGTAAATTCTCCAAACACTTTAGATGATTTAAATATTTTCTTAATGAATTTACTGTAACAATGTAAATTATGTTAGTAAATGAAATAGGAATAATTGATCTTTAAAACTTTGTAAAGTGTATGGTGCCATAAGAAGTGTATATGACTGCTTTAACATGTCATTGTCACAGGGTATGTTCTTTAATGTCCTTTGGATATTCGGGTATATACTCTATAGTAATGGGGTTTTACATTAAACCTATACGTAACTTCAAAATGAAAGTAGTTTGTTTCCAAATGGACATTCCTCCCAATTCTTCAAATTCCTTTCTATGATGGCATGCAATATGTACCGCCCTGTTACCATGGGGTACATACCAGAACACCCTGAGGATATTCCAGTACATAACCTATGATAATGGTGCGCTACGTTTAATGACAACATTCACTTAACATGGCATCATCATTCTTTATTTTCTTATAAGACATCATAATGAAAAACATCATATTTTAAAACCCAAATTTCTCCTTTCATTTTATAAAACCTAACATTTTCATTGATAGTTTTCAATATCGTCTGAATATGGACATCATCATATCTTAATACAAAATACACTACATGAAAGAGGAAATACACAAAAAGATCTATCTAATCTTCCAATCTCAGCTGACCGACCTTTGAGCCATTTCTTCTTTTTCCCTAAAAGTACAAGACTATACTTCTTATAGCGTCTCTTAGTAGCTAAAGGCGTCTCTCGGTCCTGAAAAATCAACGTTGCAATTTTGGTGAGTTTTGCGAACTCAAGGAGGTAACAATCATGGATGGTTCACTCTATTCATGCAACACATCACACATATAACATATAATTCACATCTTTGAATTTTGCATAAATTATCACATATCACATTCTCACTTAAGGTTAAGAAAATTTTGAATTTCAAACAATCAAACATATTTATTAAAATGTATATGAAATGCTCATGTGACTTTTTTCTAACTATTATGTTGTTATGACCTGGTGCCTAAACTGTCCTATATCAATTATGGATACTAGGCTCATTTATATTGTCCCTTATCCGTTGGGGATACAGGGCTCATTTTACATAGTGAGCCATTAGCTCTTAATTGCATTTGGAGCTTTAAGCTCGTTTTCGGTGGCTACTCTAGTCACAACTCACATTATCTAATCATGCATTCATATATGGAATGCATCTCTCATAATCAATCAATCATGTCAAGAAGCATTTAGTTTTTCATAGTCACATACAAGTTTCACTTCAATATCACATTTATGCATCAAGTCTTGGACCTTCATTATCCAACATCAATATAATCAAATCACATTCATATCATCACTCAAAATATATTCTAAAGCAAACAATTAATTACGTGAAACTATTTGGGTTACTCACCGATTGCTCCCGAAGCTATTACCTCAAAGTTTCGGCAACATATGGATGTTGACATTTCAATTGCTCCTCTATATCAAGCAATATACACAAATCACACTAGTGCACAATTATAAGTGTTTGTTAATGCAGATGTATGTAAATAAAATATGCACAATGCATGTTCATGACAATCTCAGGTATCGCTCTATTGTTCTCATTATATAAACATTCATATTTCCAAACTCATATAAGTACCATTTATACCTATGGTTTATACCTCAATAAAACCATCAAAATCATAATTCATAACTCATTTGGTCAAATTTAGCTTTATCCTAAAACATACCTTCGGGTCTACTGTACATGATCAATCTAACAATGAAAATGAAGTAATTTGGCAATACTTTCTGCTAGATAATTGTTCTCCTATCTCTTAAGTTTCTAATGATAGTAATATCATTTAATTTTGTTCAGTACTCTAAAAGTTATACTCCAAATATTTTCAGACTATTCTTATACAAAAATAGTGCCCTGTTCTCAACTTCCATCCAGAAATTAAAATTCTTAGATACTGAATTAAAATTAGATTTCTTCAGACAATTTGTAGCCCTATGTCTCTATTTATGTCAATTCAAGAATCATTCCATTTGGATAACTACACAACACGTTATGTCTAAAATATTGAAGCATGTTTAGTGAAAATACTACAGTTATGAAATTCCAGAACTCCTCATCAATTTCATCCCAAATTCATAAATCAATCTCCTCTAAATGATTTTAGATGGTTATAATTTTTGGTGGAGATGTAGAACAATGTGTTTTGAATCTTTTGGTTCAAATCCCATTCAGATCAACATATTTTAAAACAAATTAAAAACCATAATTAACACCAAATATCAAAAACATCACATATTCATGCATCTTCTTCATTTATGTGTTTTCATCTTTCATTTATCTGCACTTGAATTTTTTTGTACATTCTCCATTTTCATTTCACCATTTCAACTCCCATGCAGCTCAACATATTCTTAAACAAATTAAAAACCATAATTAACTCCAAATATCAAAAACCAGAAAATTCTCCACACATGTTCTTCATTTCCTGCACTTTTCTTCATTTTTTTGTGTTTTATTAATCTTCTTCTTTTCTTTTTCTCAATCTAGCATTTCTAATTTATATCTACCCCATTTTTGACTTCCATTTTACTCAAATCATCCCCAAACAAAGCCAAAATCCCAGATTAAAACTTAAACATTAGAACAGAAAAATTCACGCATGTTCTTCACGTTTTCTACACTTTCATTTTTCTACATATTTGTTCCCTACATATTCTTCATTTTTCTTCTCAAACTTTCATTTTAAATCACATTTCCATATCAGAACATCATCTTACACCTCTTCCTTAAATCTAAACCCATCTTAAAACATCTCTAAAAACACTCAAAATAGAACATATTCTCATACTCTCAAAACAGAACACAAACATATACATTCATCCACCAATTTGCTGCACCCAGTTCTCATTTTCATGTTAAATTTTAAGACTCTTAATGACAGAATTTAAATTGGATGTCATCATGAAAAATGTAGCCTTAGGTCTCTAATTTCATCCAAATAAAGAATCATCTCATTTGGATAACTACAGAACAAGTTATGGTTAAAACACAGACGCATAATCAGTGAACATGTTACTGCTTCATTTTCTAGCACTCATCTTCCAATTTTCCAGATTTTACACCTAACACCACTTGTACAAAGATCACTTTTCCTACTTCATCACTCTTCATTCTTAACTCCATTTCAACTTAATATCATTTACAAACCAATTCGTGATCTATATTTGATCGTTAACCCAAAAAAAGAACATATACATGTACCCATTCATCATCAATTTTTTGCAATGATCATTCTACCTCAAAATCATCTCTATAACAATTTATGGGTCATTAATCATCATACATATACAAAAGCAAGAAATTTACATCAAATATTCATCACCCACGTTCATCATACATAAAACACCATTGTATGCCATTTAACCTCTAACTATCATCATAAAAGCTTCATTTAACAATAACCATGATATTTAAAGCATACCTTACTTAATTTAGCTTTAAAATCCTCAAGATTTCTCTTAGCCCTAGCTCTCCACATAACCCACATATATCATCATCCTTTTTTGATAAATGAAAGAGAGAGCAAGATGAAAGTAGCAAGTGAAAGATGAGAGGGTTAGGTTTAACGCGTATGAAGGTTGGAGAAGAAAAAATCGTGAAGAAAAGATAAGAAGAGGAAAGCCACGAAGAATAAGATAGGAATTAATAAGTGAAAGACAATGAAAAGTTTGTCTTTCATTAATGCATTTCGTGTGGGCATGTGTGGTGACTGGTAGTGACACTTGTCATTGCCACTTGTCACCTTCCCATAGTCCCATTTGGACCATTATTGATAACTAGTCTATTTAACTCTAATTTTTACTCCAGTTGTCTCCAAATTTCAATGACATAAGTCATTAAATCCCAAAGTCATTTATAAACATTTCCACTATCATTTGACATTTATTTCTTCTGCCATTCATCAACTGCTCTGCCATTTGGCATATTTCCTAGTCCAAAAATACCCTTAATTCCAGAAAAATTCTTAAAATTTTCAAAAATCTAAATCAACAAATACACTCTCCAAAAATTGTAAATCAAGACATATATTCTCCACATCGATTTTCAATACAATTAATTCAAAATTCTCACATATTCAAATTTATGATCAGTTATACCTGAAATTCGTCAATGAATGCATATACAAATATTTTCATATGTAAAAATTCAAATTCACATGTGTGTATTCTAACAATATGCATAAGCATGAGATGCATTTTTTTAATCTCTCATGTACCGTATTTTAACCCTTAGTATGGGAACGGGATGTTACATTCTGGAAATTGAGCTAGCCCTAAATCGTTGAACTTTATCCTAAGTCCTTTTGGTCTTGAAACTCATTTACGATTGATGGATTTGCAATTATGTAAGAATTCAACTACCTCCCAGACCTTATTATGCTTTATGGATTACATCTCAACATTTATTGCATCCCACCACAAATTCGCATTGGGTGTGGAAACAACTTCTATAAAAGTAACTAGATCCATAATATGTCTAATATATATCATAGTCTTGTTTACCAAATAGACTATGAAACTAGATAAGATAGCAGGTCATCTCACTCTTAGTGAATTTACACAACTATATTGGTTCTTGTACCCCAGGAACCTCTGCTTGAACATGTAAAGGTTTTTGTTCCTACAAAGGTATGGTACTAAGATCTAGATCCATTGGATCTGGCTGTATAAGTGGCGGATACGTAATAACTGTAGTATCCGAGCTACTATCATTTGAAGGGTCAAAGAGCCAACCATCATCATAGACAATGTATTCCAGAAATTTAATTGTTTATGATTCTACTAGTTTGGCCTCTCCTTTCTCAACAGTAAAATCTGTAGCCTTTAAAGTGATAAGGATATCTGACTAAATAGTAATCGATATAACGAGCTTGCAATTTGCGTTCACAAGGATTACATAAAGTCACCTTAGCAGGCAACCCCATACATGAATGTTTGCAAGGCTGGGTTTCTACCATTTCAAGATAATTAGGTAGATTAGTCCTTTTCTGCATTGATTTCTTCATGTTATTTTGGGTGCAGTTACACCTTTTGGCAACACACCATTTTGCTCAAGACTACCTGGCATAGTGAACTGAGTCTCTATTTCAATTGATTTCATATATCTGGCAAACGGGCCTTTTATGTCCTAAAATCCTTGTTTGCTATAATATTCTCCTCTATGGTCAAATCTGACTATCTTTATGAATTTTCTTAGTTGGTTCTCAACCTTTAGTCTTAAAGATCTTGAATTCATCAAGAACTTTAGACTTTCCTTTAATCAAGAACACATAAAATGTAACGGGAATAATTATCAACAAATCTCATAACATGTTTAGAATTGCATAATGCAACTGTATAAGGTCTATTGATATCCGTATGTATCAAACCTAACAAGCCAAAAGCCCGAGTTGACCCATTTTCCTTATTTCAGTCAACTTACCCTTGCAACAGTCAAAAACATGTTTCCAGATCATCAAAATTCAGAGTTGCGAGAATGTTATCATTAATCATTCTCTCAACCATAACTCTGACATGTTTGACAAGATAAGAAGAAGCATATATCTAATTTGAGGTTAGACACATTCTATATAAACCATATGATAAGAAAGTTGTACCAATATGTTTTGTATTAAATGACAACTGCACAATATAAACATTAAATAGAAAACTATCACCTTATTTTTCCAAAATTGATACAAAGATCAAATATAAAATGTGTTGCATAAAACCAAACTGAACCTTATAGGAAGGTTCAGAACATACATTCCCTATAGATATTACATCCACTTCTTCATTATTGATAACCATCAGCTTCTGGTCCTCTTTAGTTAGCTTTCTACTGTATATGAATCCCTGCATTGTGGAGGCAACTCAATTAGATGCTCCACCATCTAACCACCAAAAGCCAGATATGGATATAGCATAATTAGATTCATGAATTGATAAGCTAAAGAGTTACCTGATGGTTTCTGTCTTTCCTTGTAGGCCTTATATTGCTAGTTTCTTTATATTCGCAGGACCTTTACCAACACTGGATTGACCAACATCAGCATGTGGAGAAGATTGAGACTTTCTACCTTTGAACTTAGTAGGTTTCACCTTTGCCTTCCCTTTAGTTGCTTTAAGGGTTGTAGGAGTAGCAGTCTTGAGTTTCCCCTCCTCAATAACACAATGGGCAATCAAAGTATTGAAGTCCCATTCCTTATCCAGCGAGTAATATGTTGTCACCAGATTACTAAACTCTAGAGGGAGAGCACTCAAAGTCTAGTGAACTATGAAAACATCAGGAAGAGAAATGTTTAGCATCTTCAGTTTACTATAAAGATGGATCATTATTGATATATACTCCATCACTCTCCCTTCTCTCGTATACCTCATGGAGAATAATTCTTTCATTAAGGCACTTATCTTAGCATTATATGAGACTGTGTGCCTTTGGGAGACATTATCAAGAAACTCCTTCGCTATATTTGTGTTCGAACGTCCACTTAGCAGATGGTCAGGAATGGATCTCTTAATGATCATGCAACACATTCTATTCGACCGATCCCAACCTGTATAAGCTACTTTATAAGCTTTTGAGCTTCTTATTGTAGATGGAGATGGCCTATACGTACGTATGGCCATATCAATTTCTACCATCTTCATTGCATTCAATACATCCTCTATCCACTTCTTTATATTAAAATCGGTCAGGGTTTTAAGGGTGAAAGAAATATTGTTGACAGAAAAGGTGACTACTTAATGACAATTTAGGGATCAGTATAAATGTACGATGATGGCGGTACTTAAAGCCATTAAGTAGTATCTGTACCGAGAATGTCACACATATTATGGAACACCTTTAGGCTGAATACATAATATATGCAACTAGACCTCCATATAAAAGTGATCAGAGTACAAATCATCAATTCTCATGACATTACCACCTGTGGGCGAATAGATCATTCAAGTAATGACTTTCCTCCATCTAATGCCTTTATGAACATCTCAAAATCTCATATAAGGCCAACACCTGTGGACTAAATAACCAAAAATGAGACTAGAGACATACACTAACATGTAAGTGAAACAATTTAAACTACTGACTCGAAAGGTCACTGTGGTGAATAAAATCTCATCAGTACCTAAAAGGTCTACAAATACAAGGGATACATCTTTATATCATTCTCACATTATTTATGGGCATGTCATATGTAAAGATGTAACATCAATAAATGCAAAACCCGAATGTACAGTCTCATCTTTACATACTTATGCTGAAGACATTCTCTGAAAACTTTATTTGAGACTTTCGTTGCAGAAAATCTCATTAGAGCAACTATTGTGCATCACCAAACACTGAACAGACAATTCAAGATACGAGAACCTCATGTACCTTAGTCATGGCAAGTTTGTTGCATAAAAATTCACTAAAAACAACTTTAGAATGTCTTAATTCCTTTTTTTGGAGTGAAATTACCAATGTAATTAATCGAAAAATGAAAAAAATCACTTTATGAATTTTTGGGACCCAAAAATAGACCAAAAATAACCCGGAGCATCTTTATTAGAATTCTAAAATTTTTGGGTTTTTTTATTTTTGTCTTGTAATGTGTTGATGTCAACACGTGTCATCCGTTGACGCCATTATGATGTCAGCTGCACCTGCCTCCAAAGGGTGAGTGTGCTCCATGTGAGCATGCCTGATGAGCGAAGGTGTGTCAATGCTCTAAACGATCGACTCATCCCCATTACTGTGTGCTGTTGGCCTGACGGTGCTTCGATATCTCACCTAAAAATGGCAATTTTTGGTGAGATTTGAGCCTAATTTCCACGCTCCGAAACTTATTTTCAACTCGTTTTTTAAGGCTAAACACATGTAAGCTACTTCATGAAACAATAAGCAAGAAAAAATTGAAAAACATAAGTTAATTATCTGAGAGCCTTATGGAGAAAAATAAAAAATTCTTCTTTTTTAACCACCCAATCACGTCACCTCTCTGATACCACGTGTCACACGTATCATAAGCCTTAGTACGTGTCTCAAATCAAACATGAAAGGGAAATAAATGAAGAATGTGGAAAATACTTGATTTCAATTCCATAACTTCAAACGAACTTTTGGAAGCTGAAAAGAATGTTAATCTACTAACATCTTTACGAAATCTGCTCATCGAGACGTGTTAAAGCCTTTCTATAGCTTTCTATATATGTGAACCTCTGAATGGGCAGAGTATCCTTACATTCATAAATTGCTACAATAGTTACAAGAGACCTTAACCTGCTTTATATAACATCCACATCAAGCCTCCCAATCATGGACTCAATATGGGTCCAGTCTATACTAATTAAGGTGTAAACGTAATCATGAGCCACTATACAACAAAAGAACAAAATAGAGACTACCCACGTGAGGTAATACCTTGAATATATGAAAAGACCGCACAAATCACTCAAAGCTTTAAGCTCACAAATTAACCTACATGGTTGGAAAGCAGAGGGGGTGAGTACTCTATGTTTTCAGTGAGCAGAAAGAAATATATATCGCAAATAGAACTCGGTACACACCAAAATGTTCTAAATAACCTAAGGACAATTTTATACATCTAATATGCACATAACTACCTATAAAGTGAATGCGCATGACATAGAAGCACATAGACCTAGTTTATGAATCATGCCATACTAGTTAGGAACCACATAGGCCTAGCCTATTAATCACTCATTCAGTGAACATAAGTTCCAATTCCAGTACATATAAGTAGAAAAGCATCATATGTAAAAATCAAATCTCTTTAGGAAGCCAAATATCATAATAAGCCAAAATAATTATGTGTGTCACCACTAGTTGGCCAAACTAATGTGCACACCCACCGAATCCTGGTGTTGGCTCGACTTTCATCTTTGGTGAGTCCAGATTACAGTCGACAAAAGCATCATGACCCTAGGTGATGACCTCGTCGGTGACCAGACCTTTTGGTGTGCAATCACCCGCGAGTCTTGTAGAATAGTGTAGTTACAAGGACTCGACTTTTATGTACCAGCGTCAAAGGTATGAGGGTTGCTTAATCTGTTGTGCCCAGCACACGATTGGCCAATCGTTTCCTCACCAATCATCAAAAATCATATGGAAATATTGAATACTAAAATCAAGTAAGGCATCATGCCTTTATTTATCAGTCCAATCGATAAAATGGAATCGTGCCAAGGCTCTAAGTCAAAAGAGAATACATGCATGTAGTATACATGACTCAGTTAAGCATATGTAAGTTTCAAAACATTTTTAAAGCATTGAAAGTTATCTTTTACACTCTAGTGAAAAGTTATTCAAAACTGTAGTAAGAAAATCAAACATTATCCTTTGCCCTTTAATTGTTGAAAACAATATCATTTCTCAAAATATGAAATAAAAGCATCGATTTCACTTTAAGTGCAAAGAGTTATTCAAAACAAGGAAATTTATTAAATACATAAGTATACTAGCATTTATTTGAAAATCAATTCTACTATGCATTACCTAGGTTCAAAATTCAC